>JADLZN010004136.1:140196-260403 GCA_018155175.1 Sinocyclocheilus anophthalmus
ATTCTAAGTTATATTCGACTGAGAACACGGATGAGAAGAGCCAAAATGAACTATTGAAAAATCTTCTTTGTTTAACCACTGAGGATAAACAAACTTTGGACTCGGCAATCACCTTTGGTGAATTAAGTGCTGCAGTATCAGGACTTGCCTCAGGTCGTACTCCAGGTATAGATGGACTTCCTGGCGAGTTCTATAAGCACTTCTGGACATTAATTGGAACTGATCTTCATGAAGTTCTACAAGAAGTTTTTCATGTGGGTTTTCTTCCTAAAAGTTGTCAAAGAGCAGTTTTAACACTACTTCCCAAGAAAGGTGACCTTACGATAATAAAGAATTGGAGACCAGTTGCTATTCTGTGTTCCGAGTATAAACTAATAGCAAAGTGTTTGGCTAATAGGTTAAATAAAGTGTTGCACACAGTTATACACAAAGATCAATCCTATTGTATAAAGGATAGATGTATCAGTGATAATTTGCATTTAGTACGTGATGTTATTGATTATGCCTTTAAAAATAATATTGATATGGGAATTCTATCTTTAGATCAGGAAAAGGCATTTGATCGAGTTGATCATCAGTTTCTTTATAGAGCTTTGAAGGCTTTTGGTTTTGGAGATAATTTTGTTGCAATGATAAAATTGTTGTACAATGATGCCACATGCATGATTAAAATGGCAGGTGGACTGAGTGTTCCTGTTAAAGTACAGAGGGGCATAAGACAGGGATGCCCACTCTCAGGTCAGCTTTATGGTTTGGCTATTGAGCCTCTCCTTTGTAAATTGAGAGAAAAGTTAATGGGGTTACAGATAAATGGTCCAAATTGTAATGACTATGTAAAAATCTCAGCATATGCTGATGATATCACTGTGATTTTGAGAAATGAAAATGATGTTCAAGTATTAACGGATATTTTGAAGAGTTATGGGAAAGCTTCAACTGCCAAAGTAAATTGGGATAAATGTGATGGCCTATGGTGTGGTTCTGATTCTAGTAGTCCGACACTCCCAGGTAGATTAAAGTGGGGAAGTTCTGGGCTAAAGTATCTGGGGGGTTTTTTTAGGAAAAGAAGAATATAAGAGGCTTAATTGGGAGGGTCTGGTGGACAAGGTGAGTGCTCGGTTGTCTCGCTGGCATTGGCTGCTCCCCCAGCTATCGTACAGGGGAAGAGTTTTAGTCTGTAACAATCTGGTAGCCTCATCCTTGTGGCACAAAATGACTATTTTAGAACCTCCCAAGGAACTGGTGGAAAATGTTCAAAAGCATCTAGTGAATTTTTTCTGGTCTGGTCAGCATTGGCTAAAAGCATCGGTGTTATACCTGCCCAAACAAGGAGGCCATGGACTGGTGGACATTAATAGCAGAATAAAAACTTTTAGGCTACAGACGGCAAAAAGGCTACTTTATGGAGAAGATGTAAGCTGGGCTGGAGTAGCTTGTTCTCTTCTAAGAAAAGCGGGCAGTATGGGGCTTGACCGGCACCTATTCCTTATGGACACTAAAAGTCTTGATTTGTCTGGACTGACTACTTTTTATCGTTCAATGTTGAAAGCCTGGGAAATTTGAAGTAAATCAAGAAACCTCAAAGATGTGCAAGGCCTTTGGATGAGAGAAGAACCTCTGTTGCACAATCCCGTTGTGGATTTGGACATTTTAAAGTCAGCGTCAATGAGGACTGCTTTAAGGAATGCTGGAATTACAAAGATTGGACATTTAATAACAACAAATGAATGGATGTCTGCTGAGATGCTGGCTGCCAAGCTGGGTGTGAGGTCAATTCGCTTGACACAGAAACTGTTGAATGATCTTCTTGAATGCTTACCTATGAATTTTAAAAATGGTTTGGAAACAAACGAAGATAGGGAAGTCTTTTTCCCAGAGTTAAAAATCGGGCCTGCTGTTGATGCTTTTCAAGAGAGGGAAGGATTTTTGCTCAACTTCAGAACTCCTGAACTAGGACTTTTCAGTGAAACTGGGAAAAAAGCACTGTATGTCATATGTGTCAAAGTTTCCCATATAAACTTTTTAAAGGGACTAAAAGAATCTAAATGGCAAGAGGTTTTTGGATCAGAGACTTCCCCTAAAGGTAGCTGGAGGACCTTGTATAAGGCTCCCATTGAGAAAAGGTCTGGGGACCTTCAGTGGAGAATTGTGCATGGTTTAATAGCTACAAACAGACACAGAGCACACCTTGATCCACAGGTAGGGGAGGAGTGTCCTTTCTGTGGGCAAACAGAAACTGTTTTTCATCTATTTTTTTTACTGTGGTAGACTTGAAGCTTTGCTGTCTCAATTAGGAGAATGGTGTAGCATTTTAGGAGAAATTTTTTCACCTGCAATTTTTATTTATGGTCCTAAATATAACAAAAATAAAAAGCAGAACCACGTGATGATTAACTTTTTGTTTGGGCAGGCAAAAATGGCAATCTGGCTATCACGTAAAGGTAAATTAAATGGTATGGGGTCAACTGATGAAGTTTCAATTTTTAAGGGTTTAATAAAATCAAGGTTAAATGTGGAATATGCTTATTATCAATTGGTTAAATATATCAAGACTTTTATCTATACTTGGGGGGTGAACAAGTGTTTGTGTGAAACTGACATTGATGGTTTTTTGCAAATTTATGTTTAATTGTATTTTATTGATGTATTTGGTTTGGTTTTAAATTTGGTGTTGTTTATTTTATTATGTAATGGTGGGTATTTTGTGTAGATTTTATGTAATTATGTGACTTTTTAAAGGAAAAATTGTAATTAAAGATTTGTTTAAAGTCAAAGTCTCTCTCTCTCTCTCTCTCTCTCTCACACACACACCACTCTCTCTCTCTCTCTCTCTCACACACGCACTCTCTCTCTCTCTCTCTCTCCCCACGCACTCCTCTCTCTTCGCTCCTCTCTCAACACCTCACTTCTCTCTCTCCCTCTCCCACACGCACTCTCTCTCTCATCTATCCTCGGCTCTCTCTCACACACAGCCCTCTCCTCTCTCCTCCTCTCTCTCACCCCCCTCTTCGCTCTCTCTCTCTCTCACACACCTCTCTCTCTCTCTCTCTCTCCTCTCTCTCTCCTCTCTCTCTCTCCCCTCTCTCTCTCCCCTCTCTCTCTCCCTCTCCCCTCTCTCTCTCTCTCTCTCACACACTCACATCTCGCTCTCTCCTTCTCTCGCTCTCTCACACACGCACTCTCTCTCTCTCTCTCTCTCTCTCTCGCTCGTCTCTCTCACACACGCACCTCTCTCTCTCTCTCTCTCTCTCCCTCTCTCTTCTCTCTCGGTCCTCTCTCTCTCACACAACTCCACTCTCTCCTCCTCTCTCCTCGGGACACACGCACTCTCTCTCTCTCTCTCGCTCTCTCTCACAGCACACACTAACGAAATCTCTCTCTCTCTCTCTGCATCAACCACGGTCCCTCTCTCTCTCTCTCTCTCTCCGGGTCGTTTCGCGCTCTCTGCCTCACACACTGCCGTCGTCCTCTCTCTCTCTCTCTCTCTCTCTCTCTCCTCTCTCTCACACACACACTCTCTCTCTCTCTCTCGCTCTTCTCTCTCTCTCTCTTCTCCTCGCTCTCTCTCACACACGCACGTCTCTCTCTCTCTCTCTCGTCTCTCTCTCTCACTCTCTCTCACTCACACACACACACACACCACACACGCACTCTCTCTCTCTCTCTTCTCTCTCTCTCTCACACACACACACACACACACCCACTCTCTCGCTCTCTCTCTCTCTCTCTCTCTCCTCGCCTCTCACACACACGCACTCTCTCTCTCTCTCTCTCTCTCTCTCTCTCTCTCTCCTCTCTCACACACACACACACACACATCCTCTCTCTCTCTCTCTCTCTCTCTCACACACACTCCACATACACACACACACACACACAACACATAAATGACAGACGCATAAGTGTGTTGTAGTTTGTCTTCGCTCGTCTGATGTGTTGTGTGGTGTGTTTGGTGGGGGGGGGGGGGGGGTGTGTGTGTGTTTTGTGTGTGTGTTTTTGTTACCGTATCCTCATGCAGCTGTCGTCCGTACGGTCAGCCGGTTCTCCTGTCAGAGTTCCTGCTGGAGATGAGCGGGCTGGATAACACCCAACCCATCACATACGGATACTACAATAAAGTGACGTATTTCATACTCATACAGGGCTTCCCGAACTGGGGTTTATGAGTAGATGAAAAGCAGATAATTCAGTAAATTATCAAAATGTGCAAATAAAACAAATCATTTTAAAAGAATCAAAAGCAATAAAATAATGAATTAATCATAAATATGTAAAATTAAAATATTTGAATAATTTGAAAAGAAAAATGATCAAAAACATTTACTAAAAATGAAACGAAAATGTAAATAAATGACAATTTTTTTTTAATACTAAAATTAAATAAGTATCTAGAAAAAAAGTTAATGAAAAACATTTAAAAAATCTACACTATTTTTTTTATCACAAATTAATATAAAATAAATAATTTAATTATATCTATATATATACAATCATAATCATCAAAACAGTTACTAACATTTAATTACTCACAAAAAAGGTCAAATTAAAACAAATAAATATGTATAAATAAAAACAATACAAAAAAACTTACTAAAATTTGAATACAAATAGTATGTAAAATTACAAGCCAACTAAATAGTTACTAATGTTTTTAAGTGTCATACAATAGAAAATTTAAATAATTAATAATAAAAAAACACTAAATATTAAATCATAAAAATGTTAAATAGTTTAAAAATGAGAAACACCAAAATCGTTTACTAAATTAATTAAATCGTACAAATGTAAAATTAACATAAATAAATAAATAAAAAATAAAAACACCCAAAAAAGCACTTACCAAAATTAATTCAATCATAAAAATGTGAAATTAAGAAATCTTTTTAAAATAAAAACAAAGTAAAACATTTACTAAAGATATGTTTAGCTGCTCATTCCTCAGAGAACCATGAATATGTGAATGTGTTGTTAAATTATTGAAATATGAACTTAAAATCTTAGGGAGTCTTCAAGGAGATGCTTAAGCTCAAAGAGGTTCGGCTGACGGAAGAGTTTGGGAATCCCTGATATATAACATACAGATGAAAGTCTTGTCTTTACTCATGCGTGTGTGTTTTATTCTGCCGTCTGTAGGCGGTGCTAGAGAGCAAATGGCCATCCACCAATCAGGGCGGGCGTCTTCGCTGGGCGAAGCTTCGTAACGTGGTATTGGCCGTGGCTCAGTTCAGGCAGCCAATCAGACAGCAGCAGAGGAGCGCATCATTCAGCACCCCCGCAGGTCAGAGACGCCCCGCCTCCAGCGCGTGATTGACAGCTGTCAGCAGCGTCACATTCTCACATTCTGTTTCTGTTTTTAGGAGACGTGCTGTCCAAGCCCCGCCCCCACTCGGCTCTGATTCGTCAGTCCAGCTGGAGCGGGTTGAGTGAAAGCTCGAGCCACGAATCGCTGACGAGTCTGGCCAAGAGCAACAGTCTGAGCAGCGTTCAGCCGTCAGGAAGCAGTGAGTGACTGATAATCCAGACTCACGTTTGATCGTCCCGTTTCTGACGTCTAATTTCAGTCTCTGTTGTATTTATCAGAGGTGAAGCTGTCAAAGCAAGCAGCTGCGCAGACGGCCGCAGCCTCGCACAAGCCTCCCGCCGGCCGGCGCGGCACGCTGAGTCCTCCGGCGCCTGTGCTTGTGCGCCGCAGCGACGTCTGCCTGTCCACCTTCTACAGAGACTGCGCAGAGAACGCAGACGCAGACTGCAGGTGTCAGCCGGAGAGGGACAGCAGGTACACACAGACAAAACAAGCATAAATGAGAAATCAAGATTTTTTTTTTTTGCACCCTCAGCAACTATCTGATTAAATATATCTATATATAATTTAAAAATATATATTTTTTATATATATAATTTATATAAAAATTATAATTAATTAAATTTTTACTTTTTTTAATTAAAAAAATTAAAATTATAATTATATAATAATTATAAATTATATTAATAATTTTAAAAGTATAATATTATTTATAATAATTTTAGCAAATATTTTAATCATAAATGTAGAGTTAAAACAATCAAAACTATTTTTTCGCATTTTTATTTTATTTTAATTTTAACAATTAATTAAAAATTAAATTAACTAAAACAAAATTATTTTACATTTTGGTTTGTAGTACACTATTTTTAATTTTAGAAATATATTAAATCATAAAAGTTGTAAAATTAAAAGAAATAAAATGTTTTATTAATATTTTTATATTATTATTAACAAATTAATTAATCGGTGAATTTAAATTAATACATTTTTTTTTTTTTTTTTAATTTAAATTCTAAATGAAAATCATTTAAAAGGTAAAACAATCAGGATAAAACCTGGTTTTTATAAGTTGTTACTCCCTCTTAACAGTAACTAATCATATCATTACTCTTCAGGGAAAGCACCTGAATAACTAGTGGATCTTCATTATATTAGCTAAATTAGACGATTTATTGTGATGTCCTCAAGACCAGCGTCTCTCAAACAGGGGTTCCGGTGCCGCAAGATTACTTAAAATCATTTCAAATTCATATAAACCTGCTTCACAAGTAAAAAAAATATTATTTTACTATTTATTTTTAATTCACCTCCTCAACAGCTAGTCTGAATTCAATAAATAACAAAAAAGATATATTAAAAAAAATCAAATTTTAAATATTAAACCATAAAATGTTTTAAATATTAAATGTAAAAATTTAAATAAACTCCTAACTTTTTTTTTAAAAAAAAAAAAAAAAAATTAAATGTATAGAAACTAGGAGTGCCTGCAGATGAAAAATGTGAAGAAGCAAAAATTAACTGCAATTGCATTATTTGCAAATTTGATTATTTGCACATGAATTTCAGCAGCGGGTGAATGAGAGGAATATTGTTATGGATCATGAGGCGAGTCAGAACGCTTGAGAAGTATTGATTAGGTGTGTTACGAGTTCACAGATAGCTGGATGGAGAAGGAAAGTTGATCTGTTTTTACTCATTCTGACAAATATATGACTTCTATTATATTGCTTATTTGAAACATAGGCTGCTATTATTGTGCGAACTCATAAGCCGCTGACAGGTTAACACTGATGGCTGGAGGGTTTTCTCCGGTTCTGCAGGTCGGTGGAAGTGAGGGAGACTCTGAACAGGAAGTCGGTGGATGAAAACTACAACAACGTGTCGTCTCCGAGCCGCGGTCTGGCCGGGAAACTGCAGCAGCTGCTGACTCCCACGAGGAACCGTGCATCGGTGCGCCGAGCCGCTAGCGTAGACGACCGGCGGCCGGGAGCGAACGGACACTCGCGCCAGAAACCCTCGCGCAAGAGCCAGATGACCGAGAGTCTGCTGAAGGCCAAGGAGCGGCTGTACAACGCCACGTCTGAGGTGACCGTGACATGAGAGTGATTAAAAACGATTGCTGATGAACATGATGCAGGGCCTAAAGCCAAGATATGAGCACATGCAGTGAATAATATTTATATCATTATATAGTTTAGCAATATCACACCAGCAAGAGTGCGGTTTCTCCTCATTATCTGCTCCACTGATTTTATTCAACAGTTCAATACACAAATTAATATTGTTTTATATTTTACATTTAGTCATTTAGCAGACGCTTTTATCCGAAGTGTATATGTGAAGCAAACGAAACCAACAGTAGAGCAATGATATCTAAGTGCTGTGACGTCTCGCTTAGTCTAGCACTGTACACCTAGCAAGGGTTTGTTTGCTGTTTTTTAATAATAAATAAAAAGAAAACACGATAGAATAGAGAACGCTAGTGTTAGAGGGCATTTTTTTTAAATAAATAAAAAGAAAACAAGCCGAAAGAATAGAAATAGAATAGAACGCTAGTGTCAGAGGGAATTTTTTTTAATAAATAAAAAGAAAACAAGCCGAAAGAATAGAAATAGAATAGAACGTTAGTGTCAGAGGGTCAAGTGTAGATTTTAGACACAATATTGTCAATATTGTCTGTTTTTGCTCATTTTCACAAATAAAATTAGTTAAATCAAAGCCATGATTCATTTTGAAGGAATGGGCTGAATCAGTGATTCAGTGACTCGTTCATAAAGACACTTGCTATGTCCCTTGCTTTGATTCGGAATGAATCAGTCATTTGAACGAATCGTGTGAATAAATGATTCAAAGACCCATTCATTCAAACTACTGTCATTTTTTAAGAATCATTTTATAGTTTCGTATTCATAAAAAAAAAAAATTAATACAAATTCATCATTTATTTTTTGTATGCTGAATCAAAATATTTCTTTCTAAATCTATAATGTCTATTCAATGCATTTCTCATCACAATAATGACTTTAAATGATCTTTTGGGGGGTATTTATCAGCCCAAATTGATATGTGATTAATTAGATTAATTATTTGGCACATCATGTAATTAATTACATTACATTTTAATAATTTGACAGCCCTGATAATAATAGTGCGTAACACTGTGTGTGCTTGTGTGTGTGTGCATGTTTGTGTGTGTGAGAGTGAGTGTGAGTGAATGAGTGAGTGAGTGAGAGAGTGAGTGTGTGCGTGTGTGTGTGTGCGTGTTTGTGTTTTTCCCTTTGGTGTGTTGTGTGTGTTTTTGCGTGCATGCGTGTGTGTGTTGTGTGCTCGTGGTCATGCTGGTTTGTGCTTGTGTGTGTGTGTGCAGAGCTCTCTGTCTGTAGGGAGTGACATTGACATGACGGACATCCAGACGCTAGCAGTTCCTCTCAGGAAGTCGTGGGATTCTGCACAGGAAGGGGCGGGCATTGAGGTTTGTGACTCTTTATGCACTACAGTAACAGGCTGTTTTCATGCTGAATGAGAGCAGAATCGGTCTCGGTGTGTGTATCTGTGAGTGTGTGTTTATCTGTCTGCGTGTGTGCGCAGGTGCTGATGTCGAGCTGCTCGCTGTGCCGCAGCTGTAATTCTCTGGTGTATGATGAGGAGATCATGGCCGGCTGGTCGTCTGACGACTCTAATCTCAACACCACCTGTCCGTTCTGCTCCGCGCCGTTCGTCCCGCTGCTGAACGCAGAGATCTGTGACCCGGGGCCCGTCTGCAGGTGACGCAGAACTGCTAGAACTAACCAAAAAAAACAAACGTTTGTGTTATTTGAAATAAAATAAACATTCACTGAAATAATACAAAACATAAACTTAAACTCAGTTTATTTCAGCTTTATTTTAATTTATTATAACTTTTTTTGACTAAAATAACTAAAACTGGAACTGAATTAAATATCAAAACGGTATAGAAAGTAAATATAAAAACACAACAAAACTTTAAAATCAAATAGAAAATATATAAAAATCTGATTCAAAATAATTATGGACTAATCTAATTGGATACTAAATACACACGCTTGAGTCTTTGATTAGGGGAACTTTTCTCTCCTTTAGGATAATTCATATTTTTTTAAAGCTTCAATGATAATTACTTCAAATAATTTCTTTCCAATAATAATTTAAGATTATGAAATTCTCTTTGACTTAAGACAAAAAAAAAACACATTTTTCAGTTAATTTGAGATTTTGTGTCCTGAAACAAACAACAGTTGTTCAAAGTTCAAAGTAATAGCAACACGCAGAGATCTTTTTGTATGAATCAACATCAGAGTTAAATACTGAAAGACCTCAGACTTTCAGGGGAATTCAGGAAATTTGTATCTTGTCCTACAAAAAGGCGGAGAAAAAAAAAGATTTTGTTTTTGTTTTAAGAGTCTTATATGTTTAATATAGTTATTGTTTATTTATTATTAATATATAATAAATATATTCCTCAATTCATATAAATTGGAATAGGTTTTTTCCCCCCCGAGTTTCTGTTTTCCCACTAGAGCCCTCGAATAAATATGAATGTAAATATTTAATCTTCCTGTATATAATTTTATAAAATAGTTTTCTATTTGGTGAAACAAAGAATGGTGGGTATTTATGTGGCATATATCTCAACCATAATTCGCTAGGAATCACAATGACATAATCCTGATGGTGAGAACCACATTCTCACCACACACACACACACAACACACACAACACCCCACACCCACACCACACACACACACACTCAGTGGGTCACACCTACATCTGTATTCAAAGTCTAATTTCAACTTTAAAATAAAAGTTTTTAGGATATTAAAAAAAACTATTATAAAAATGTAATAAAAAATTTAAGATTCTGCACTATTTGTACATATCAATCCTGATTATACTGAAGAAAAAAAACATTGAAAATACTTAGTACTTAAAAGGGGGGGGCGCTTTCATATGGAGCCATTATCTGATTGCGTGTGTGTGTCTGTGTGTGTGTGTGTGTCTCTGTCTCTGTGTGGTGTGTGTGTGTGTGTGTGTGTCTCTGCTCTGTGTGTGTGTGTGTGTGTCAGTACCATGTCTGGTGTTGTGTGTGTGTGTGTGTGTTGTGTGTGTGTGTTGTATTGTTTGTGTGTGTGTGTTGTGTGTGTGTGTGTGTGTGCAGCGTGGAGCGCAGTAACCTGAGTGCGGAGGATGAGATGCAGAATATCATGCGTCCTCCCGCTGCTCCGGACGACACACTGCAGCACCTGTGCAACGGAGTCAGAGAGACGGACTCCAGCTCTGAGACCAGCAGCCAATCAGAGAGCAGCGTGCCGTCGGTGGGCGGGGCCCCGCAGGTGACGGTGGCGTACCTGAGCCCGCTGGTGCTGCGCAAGGAGATGGAGAGTCTGCTGGAGAACGAGGGCGATGCTGTTCTCTCTCAGGTCCAGCTGCTGGACAGTCACTCCATCCTCTTCTGGAATCTGGTGTGGTACTTTACTCGCCTTGGCCTGCCCAGTAACCTGCTGCAGCTGCTGCGACGTCCTCCGCTGACCCTACGCCTCACACAGGTCTCACTCACTCTCTCTCTCTCACACACACTCTCATACACACACACACACACACAGAGAGAGACACACACACACACACACACACACACATATATCGACATGCATCACTAACCCTAACCATACACACTCACTCTCACTCTCACTCTCACTCTCATACATACACACACTCCCATACACACACACACACACACACACATATATATATCGACATGCATCACTAACCCTTACCATACACACTCACTCAGTCACACACACACTTTCATACATACACACTCACACATAATTACATGCCTCACTAACCCTAACCATACACCTCACTCTCACTCACTCTCACACACACTGTCATACATACGTACACACACACACACACACACACACATATATCGACATACATCGCTAACCCTAACCATACACACTCACTCACAGAGGAGCTCAGCTGACGGTGTGTTTGTGTGTCAGGGGTCAGAGGGCACGGCGGTGCGCGTGAGGCTGCTGTGGGACACACTGACCCCAGATACAGAGCAGTGGCCGGCACTCTACATGCTCTGGAGGATTCACAGTAAGACACACACACACACACACACACACACACAAAGCCTAACACCAACACTCATAATACATTCAAAATCTCTTACCTGTTTTCACAAAACTTAATATTTTTCAACTAAAACCACACTGATCAGCAACTTCTCGTTAATGAGTGAATGTGAAAACATGTCAAAGTTTTGAATGTTACCATGATGCAAAATAAATACTATATAACCAGTGTTGGGGAAAGTTACTTTTAAAAGTAATGTATTTCAATATTGCGTTACTCCATACAAAAGTAACAAAGTACTTTTTATGCAAAAGTTACTTTTTATGGAAAATAATGCATTACATGACTTCTGCAATATTTTTTGTCATCTGGGCTGGGCTTGTTTATTTGTTTTTTAATAACAAAAACCCAAAAGCTGAAGGAAGAGCCTCTGTCTCTGCACTGAGTCTGTCTCTGTATACTGGGGGTATACATTACTATATACGTATAGTAATGTTGTTGAGATTTTTTTAATTTGAATATATCATTGTATAAAATTTAAAACAACATATAATCTGAGAATTACCAGTATTTAGCCCATTGGAATGAATTTATAACTCTTGATTGCTCAGATACAGTCCAAATGTATGAAAACTACATAATTTCTATCAAAACAACACTCTGAAATGTTTTCAAACAAAATAAGTTCATACGCATAAGCATTCACTTTCAGATAAAAAAGTGATCCGTTTTTCTTGCTGCAATGGTTCATCAGTAGACATACATATTCATGTTCATCAACAAAAGACTAAATATATTTTACATGAAACATGTCACATGTATTTAAATGGTTATATATCTTTAAAAAAATTTTAAAAAATAAATGCAAAGCATCGCTCCCTCACTAAAAAATTTTTAGAATTTTTTATGTATCTCTTCTGGGTCAAAACGGACACCAATGCATTATGAGAGTAACACTCATCAAGCGCAAATGCAAGTAAAAATCAGCACTGGCGAGTATATGTACTCTCCTACAGTATTACAGTATTAATAATCTGTCGATTCCCGTTATTTAATGTGATTCCCCTCCCGTCCTGCAGGTGGCGTCCCCATGCGCAGCTACAGCTGGCGGCATCACAACCATCCTTTCAACCTCAGCTTCCTGGAGGAAGTGCTACGCTGGATCGGTCTGAACGAGGTACACAAGGCCATCATGCTCTTCCTGGATACGGTTGCTAAGCAGCCCGGCACTCCGCGGATACAGAGGTGAGGAGTGGTGAGAGCTCAGGTGATGCTCAGGTGATGCTCAGGTGAGTGAACGCGACTCTGACGTGTGTTTGTGTGGATCTGCAGGAGCCTGTACAGAGAGATGCTCTTCCTCACGGTGGCCGCCATGGGCAAAGATCACGTCGGTGAGTCGCGCAGGACCAGCAAACTCCAATAAACGAGCAGAACCCGTGCAGTTTTTATTTTGACATCTATTTTTATGTCTGTTTTAGTAGGTTTAGTACTCCAACTTAAAGGGATAGTTCACCCAAAAATCACAGGTTGCTGTTAATTACTCATACTCACACCATCCTATATGTCCCTGTTGAAAGAAAACAGCATATGCTGGTTAGGTATGTTTTAAAGCATGGTAGCTGGTTTAAGCTGGTTATAAGCTGGTCCTGAGCAACTAGTTACCATGCTTCAAAACATACCTACCAGCATATGCTGTTTTTTCAATAGGGGTAGCTGACTTTCTTCTTCAGTAGAATAGTAAAGAAGATTTTTAGCTGAAACCGGGGACTCGTTGATTCATAAAATGCAGGTCAATTGGTCCGGCCTTTGAGAGCAAAACCGCACATCAGGTGCCACAAAATTAATGCCTGTGGCTCCTGATGATATGTTGAGGTCTTATGAAGCGAAGCGATCAGTCTGTGCAAGAACTGAACATTATTTACAACATTATTACTGTAATCCAGAGCCTCAGGCAAACGCGGAAATCTGATTCTTTTCTATGAACTGATTCTTTCGGACAGTTCAATTCAATAAACATTGTTCAATTCACCAGTTCGTTTACGTTTTTATATATAATTCTATATTATAATATATAATATATATATAATTCTATATATATATATACTCTAACTTTGACAAAAAATGAATAGAATCGTTCAAGTGCTAGTATTAATTGGTCAGGTGCTGGCGAAAAAGATGTCCCTTTAAACTTTTTTTTTTAAAATGGCTAAAGACTCAGCTGCTCGAATTGAGATCGGCAGGTCGTTCCACCAGCTGGGAACAGTCCAGGAAAATGTCAGAGAGAGTGATTCTTTGGGACGGAACCATGAGGCGTCGTTCACTTGCAGAACACAAGCTTCTAAAGGGCACATAACTCTGAAGTAATGAATTTAGGTAAACTGGTGCAGAGCCAGTGGTGGTTTTGTAGGCGAGCAGCTATTGGCAGCCGTGCAACTGTGAAGAAGGTGTGACTGGGCTTTCTTTGGGGGGGGGGGGGGGGGGGGCCTCGTTGAAACCACCTCTCCCTCTGCTGCATTCTGTATCAGTTGCAGAGGCTTGATAGTACATCCAGGAAGGCCCGGCAAGAGAGCATTACAATAGTCCAGTCTGGAGAGAACAAGAGCTTGGACAAGGAGTTGTGCAGCTTGCTCTGATAGGAAGGGTCTAATCTTCCTAATGTTGTATAAGGCAAATCTGCAGGACCGGGTTGTTGTAGCATTATGGTCTGTGAAGCTTAACTGATCATCAATCACAACTCCAAGGTTCCTGGCTGTCCTGGAAGGAGTTAAGTTTGACAAACCTATCTGTATAGAGAGGTTGTGATGAAGTGCAGGGTTGGCTGAGACCATGAGCAGTTCTGTCTTAGCAAGGTTGAGTTGAAGGCGATGGTCCTTCATCCAGCCAGAAATGTCTCAGACAGGCCTTCACTGCGAACAGCTACCGGCTGACAGATCCTACTGATGACATGTAGATGGAGAAGAGAAGTGGTCCAAGCACTGAGCCCTGAGGAACCCCAGTAGCAAGAAGTTGTGACTTAGAAACCTTACCTCCACAATTATATTATTAAAGCATCCAATAATGATGTGAATCGTGGATATTTTACATGTCTAAAGCAGATAAATGGAATGAAACCTTTGTTCTTCTTCAGTTCCTCTTTTAACATAATAGAACCATAAAAACTTTAATTTGCCCTCCATTCGAGTGCTGGTTTCACCGTGCATTCAGCGGCTCATTGTCTTCGTTCCCGCGTCGACGTGTCCTCATTTTCAGTGACGGTTGGAAGGACGAGCGCTGAATCAGATCTGCTGGTATTTTGGCTCATTTTGAGTCGGAGTGACTGTCAGGCATCTAAAAGTGAGTTTTGATTGAGTGACTTGTAGATCTGTGCTGCTCGAGACACACACTGATTCAGATGCTTCGGTCTGATTTGGTGAACTGATTCAGCTAGTTCTCTAAAAAGAACCAGTTTCAAAAAGATGTTGTTTGTGAACCGACATCACTCTGGACCGTTTGCCTGAGGCTCTGGATTACAATAATAATTAGGGGTGCTCCGATCAGGGTTTTTGAGGCCGATCACTGATCACAGAAAAGAGTATATGCCGATACCGATCTTTTTAAAGCCTTCTTTTATAACTTATACCTATTTACAGTGATACTCCAAAAAAAAAAAAAAATCAGGATTTTTAGACATTTATCTGGCCATCATTTTTGAAAATGGGGGGAATTCCTCTCTTAGGTGTCTCTTGTGAGAGAAGAAGCAGCTTTCACACAGGAGTCCGCCACTGATCCGTGTTTACCACAAACACTACATTTATCCATTATTTTGATTTCAAAACCAAACATTGTCACTGAAAATGCTTTATCAGCATTGCAAGTGGAAACATTTAACTACTTTCTTACGTTATCACAAATTATTCATTGACTGAAATAGTCAGCTCTACTGCCTTTCCTTTTGCATTTAAATCTTTTTTACAAGCAATCCTGCGGTTCATAAAGAACTTTTTCCTACCTCCACAAGTGCCATCTGTTATTGCCTTGTTTTTCTAAAAGTGCTCTTTCCCTTTAAACCCAGCCATCAAGCTATATCTGTTGACTATGAAACACAGTAGACTTTAATAATATGCATTTATGGTGATATTACTACATTTTCATGTCAATCCATGTTTATATTTACTGCAAACAATGCGCTGTTACTTTAATTCAGCGCTTGCAGCGCAGCAAACATAGACTCTGTGTGGAAACGATCTCTGCACTGCTGTAGATGCACCGCTCCTGGAACGCAGTGCCAGACAGCAGCCGTGTGCAGTGTGCACGCTTTATTATTCCGTTAACATGAGCGCGGAAAAAATACACACCACATACACACAGCAAACGGAGTAATGTGAACCTGGCGTTATGTGTGTGAGCGCACGGTCTCCAGGAGAGCGTGCGGGCACTGAATGGTTAAACACTGGCAAGAATTAAAAAGTAATGCAATTTATAAACTTTAGTGACGATGTAACACTGCCTCGATTGTGCAAGTGACAATTTTGTCAATTTTGTTCAATGAAAAGGTTTTCAAATTATTTATAAGTTATTTAATGAAGAAATATGAACTGTACCTCGATTCTGCATTATAATTATTTCACCCGCGCCGTACAGAGACTGAGACGGTGCCGCTGCATGTCGTGCCAAACCTCTCACGGCAGCGTCATCAGCTTGAGAACGTTTTTTGGAGATCGGCCTTTTTAGAGACCGCCGATCAATCATCCCAACGTGATTATCGGCCGATAGTGATCGGTAGCCGATCAATCGGAGCACCCCTAGTAATAATGTTGTAAATAATGTTACATTTCTTGCACAGACTGATTGTTTCGCTTCATAAGACCTCAATATATCATCGGGAGCCTTCCAAGGAGCATAATTTCAGCTAAAAATATTCTTTACTGTTCTTGGATGGCCTGAGTGCGAGTACATTAACAGCAAATGTTCATTTTTGGGTGAACTATCCCTTTAGTTGAAGAGAATTTCAAATAATATTTAAAAAAGTAAATGAACAATGTTTCATCTGTGTGTGTGTCGTCCGCAGCTTCCTTTGATAAGCGTTATAAGGCGGCGTATGTGCGCTTGAGCAGTTCTCTGGGCCGAGAGGAGTTGAGGAGGAAGAGAGTCCAGCCGCCCAGTCCTAAAGCCGTCGACTGCAGACGCTGCTTCCTGCTGCCGCTGGAGTGCTGAACACACAACACACACACACACACACTCCGCTCGTCTCGTCTCGTAACGTCGCGTCTCATCGTCGTCTTCACGCTGCTTGAGGAGGAAATGTGACACACAGTCCAAGCACTTCTGCTGGTACGTTGACTGCAGACGCAGCTGTGCATTATGGGAACGCGTGACCCTTTCACCAAAACTGCTTCTGTATCCCACAATGCCGAGCAAACTGACACCCGCCCCCGCCTCAGATGATTTCATAGGATCTAGTATGGCGTCTGGATTTACCTCGTTTATTTCTGTTCGTTTGATTTCATGGAACTCAAAGATGAAGATCCGGTTGTAAACGCCGGAGGGCATCATGGGAGTTTGAGATAATTCTGCACTGGAGTGACGCTCTGAGCTCCTTCATGTTAGTGTGAGATGTTTCCCGACCAGCAGATCCATCCTCTCTATTCTGGACAGGACAGTTACTGAGTAAACTAGTCCGATTAGGACTAGTTAGTTCCTCTGAACCGTGTTTGTGTGTGTGTGAGAGAGAAGTGCTGCTGTCCAGCTACAAACACAAACATGTTTTATTCAGTCATTTAAAAGTTTTATTTTATCCAGTCATTTTAAAGGCTTTCTCCTGGAAAATCATGACTTCCTGTGATGCTCTGATTGGCTGACGTCCATGTGCTGCTGTCAGGACACACACAAAGAGATTCTGAGAAATGTCCCAGTGTTTTCTGTTCATATAATGAAAGTCAGCGGGTCCAGAGTTGTTCGTCTCCCAACATTCTTCAAAATACATTTACATTTATTCAGTTATCAAATTATTCATTTTCAAAACATCAGAAGACATGAGGAGAGGGAATGATGGCTAAATTGTCTCATTAAATGCACACATCAGGGTTGAATTTGTTGATTTGATTTTATGCTGTTTTCAGTCCTGTCTGATGATGATTTATTTTTTCCATATGCAGTAGGAGTCCAGGATATAATATAAAACTATGAAGGAACTAGATTCATTCAATCCAGCTGACTTTCTGTACATTTCACAGTACAGTTTTAATACCAACAGAGCTAAAAGTTACAAAGTTACAATATTTAATTTACAACAATAATTTGTGATGATACCAATGATTTTCATTATTGTTTTGCTATATCTATATATACACTTTAGAACACTTAACAGTAAGATTTCATTTGTTAATGCATTAGCTAAAATTAACTTAGAGATATATATTTTACAGCATTTATTAATCTTTGTTAATGTTGGTTAATAAAAATTCAATTTTTAAAATGCATTTGCATGCTAACAGTGCATTAACTAATATTAATAGATACAACTTTTGATTTTAATAATGCATTAGTAAATGTTCAAATTTGCATTACTTACAATTAATAAATGCTGTAGAAATATTTTTCATTGTTCATGTTAACAACTGAAAGCTCACTGTAAAGTGTTATCAAAAATCTCGATGAAGAAGACTTGATTTTCTGTAATCAAACATGTCGTTCTGTTGGTTCGGTGTGAATGTGATATGCTGCGCTTCATCCGCTCGGCTTCTCTGTTGTGTCGGGAAGCGTCTCGCTCTCGTTTGCTCTTCTGATCCGTGTTGCTTGACTTTTTGTATTTGTCTGAGTTTCTTCTCCTGGAGTGAAAGTCTGTGATCTGTGTTTAAAATCACCGTTACAGAGAAAACGCTTGTGACTGTAGGATTTACGCCACATTCGTTAGTCTTAATTTTATTGGTGAGGAATATGAACCTGCTAGAAGAGTTTTAGTGGCATTAGAGGAAGTGATGTAAGAGGAAGCTGTAGCTTGTGCTCTTATTCACTGCAGTAACCGCGGAGCAGCCGAGCTTCACTGCAGCATGAATGTCTGCATTTATCCAGAGAACAGAGATTATAAAGCTATATTTAAGTTTTTGTGTGTTTGCTGTGCTAATTTATATTGATGTGACCTTTGACCTTTGTTGTGAATGTTGTTTTGTTTTTGCTTTTTTAAGAAAACAGTTTTAAGAACCCTCATTCTGTCTGCGTTTCTTCAGATCACTGGCTTGTGAGTTTATTATAAATAATTAGCGTGAGACCTTTGATTATACACACACACACGTGTTATAATTGCTTATATAAATTAGAAAGAAAATATAATGCATAAAATATAAAAAATATTTTAAAATAAAATTAACACAAGAGATGAAAATGGCTAGCAACATTAACAAACATATAATACAGTTAGAAGTATATGAATTATATACAGGAAAACATCAAAAAATCATTGTAATTTCATCCTGTACAACAGTGAAAGTGATGTGACGTGTAGCCAAGTATGTAACCCACACACAAACACACTGGTACGACCCCTGGCTCAAGGGAAGCAATAAAACAGGACACACGCTAATTACAAATTGTTGGCTCAAAAAACGTTATTTAAAGAGTAAAGTCACATACAAAAAATAAAGAAAACAACTGTCTTTAGAAAACATTAGTAATATCAGTGTGTAACGTAAAGTGCATGGATGTAATGTAATGTAGTGTATGCTAGAGTTGGAGTGAGAATGCAGAAGTACCCCAAAACAAACACAAAACCAAAATGTTTAAAACCGAAGCCCTCCTCTGGCTCAAACGGAAGCCTCTTTTAAAAGGAGCATCTGAGTCAAAACAGGTGTTTTCAATCGGCTGACAATGGATGTAATTTTTGGGCTCAACTGCGCTTCCCCAAACAAACAACGGGGGTCGTCATACCCCATAAGACAGGGACTCCCACAAAGATCCCTGTAACAAAACATCTAAACAAATCTGTCAAATGATATACCCGAGTCAAAACCAAAGACGGCTCCTAAAAATCTCCAAAGGAAGAAAACATCCAAATTAACCCAAAAATCTAGCTACATTATGCATCCAGAGCGTGAGACAATGCATCAGCTACCACATTTCCCGAAACCCTGAACATGTCAGATATCCAGGCAGAAACCGGGACAACTGAATCAACCGCTAGTTCGGACGTTGCAAAGAATTCAATAAAATCAATGGATTATGATCAGTGTATATCACAATAGGGGCACTTGGATTTAGATGCACAGCAAAATGCTGTAGTGCCCAAATAAATGCCAACGCTTCCTTTTCAACCACAGAATAGTGACGCTGATATGAATTAAACTTTTTTGAAAAGAAGCTGACTGGTTGATCTACTCCACCCATCTTTATCTAGTCTTGTGTATACTCCATATAGCTAAAGCTGCAAATTCAACTCCTTGTTACAAATATGGTAGCACCATCACTTCTACCACAAAAGACTGCTTTGTAAATAATCTTAAAGAAGATTAAGGAAAACAGTCCGACACCGTGGTGTAACAAGCACACTCTTGCCTTAAAGAGAGCAGCCTGGAGAATTGAGCGCAGCTGGAAGAAAATGCTTGATGGATGTCTTGTGCTTGACTGAGGTAGAAGGTGTGCTCAAATAAATCTGAATGTCATCAGTATAACTAGTTTGATTATTTGTCCAATTGGTAGCATATAAATTGTAAAAAGAAGAGGCCCCAGAACAGAACCTTGAGGTACACCAAAACTGATGCATTTGGTAAATGATTTGTGTTTCTGATATATGACAAATTGTTGCCTCCCTGTCAAATAGGAGGAAAACCATTGAAAACCAAAGGCTGTGCCAGTAATTCCAATTGCTGAAAGCCATGAGAGTAAAGAGGTAGGTGCAGGGTCAAGAAGACTAGTAGAGGAATTAGCCTGATTATCTCATCAACCACTGTGGGGACAACAGAGTCAAAACTAGAGAAGCTGTGAGCACGGCATGACGAGAGAGGTTCAGTGAGAGGAAACAGAACTAGGGGGTTGACAGGTATGAGATGTTTTACTTTGAAAGAAGTTCAAGAAAGCATCACACATTTGATCAGAACCCTCTAGAGACTGTACAGGAGGCTGAGTTATTTTTTAAATCATAGTATATAATGTTCTAGGCATGTTTTTGGACTTGTTAATAAAAGTAGAGAAGTAAGATGATCGAGCTGCATTAAGAGCATTCCTGTACTACTTAATGTGTTCAGTATATGCCGAGGAGTGAACAATAAGGCCAGTTTTCTTACAAAGCCTTTCGAGCCGGCGGCCCTGGGTTTTCATTGCCTTAATCTCAGTGCTGAACCAAGGAGAAGTCTGCAAGGATAGGACATGTCTGGATTTTAAGGGAGCAAAATTATTCAAAATAGTAGAAATACTTTCATCATAGACATTAAGAATGTCTTCAGCACTGGAAAGACTGCAGCAGTCAGAGAGGGGGGAATCACTGAGTGCAGCAGAAAATGACAGAGGATCAACCAACTTCCACGCACGATAATCAATCAAGGATTTCACAACAGGCTTTGGAATGTAAAAATTACAAGAAAATTCAATCAGTTTATGATCTAATATTCCAATGTCAGAGCCTTTTAAGGCAGCAATGTCGATACTAGTAGAGCATACCAAATCCAGTGAAAGAGCATGTACAGGTGCATCTCAATAAATTAGAATGTCATGGAAAAGTTAATTTATTTCAGTAATTCAACTCAAATTGTGAAACTCGTGTATTAAATAAATTCAATGCACACAGACTGAAGTAGTTTAAGTCTTTGGTTCTTTTAATTGTGATGATTTTGGCTCACATTTAACAAAAACCCACCAATTCACTCTCTCAACAAATTAGAAAACTTCATAAGCGTATTAACAATGTTATAAACATTTTTAGTGAATTGTTGGCCTTCTGGAAAGTATGTTCATTTACTGTACATGTACTCAATACTTGGTAGGGGCTCCTTTTGCTTTAATTACTGCCTCAATTCGGCGTGGCATGGAGGTGATCAGTTTGTGGCACTGCTGAGGTGGTATGGAAGCCCAGGTTTCTTTGACAGTGGCCTTCAGCTCATCTGCATTTTTGGTCTCTTGTTTTTTCATTTTCCTCTTGACAATACCCCATAGATTTTCTATGGGGTTCAGGTCTGGTGAGTTTGCTGGCCAGTCAAGCACACCAACACCATGCTCATTTAACCAACTTTTGGTGCTTTTGGCAGTGTGGGCAGGTGCCAAATCCTGCTGGAAAATGAAATCAGCATCTTCAAAAAGCTGGTCAGCAGAAGGAAGTATGATTTCTTGGTAAACGGGTGCAGTGAATTTGGTTTTCAAAAAACACAATGGACCAACCCCAGCAGATGACATTGCACCCCAAATAATCACAGATTGTGGAAACTTAACACTTGACTTCAAGCAACTTGGGCTATGAGCTTCCCTTAAAAGGGACTTTGGACCACTGGGCAACAGTCCAGTTCTTCTTCTCCTTAGCCCAGGTAAGACGCCTCTGACGTTGTCTGTGGTTCAGGAGTGGCTTAACTACAGGAAAACAACTGTAGCCAAATTCCTTGACACGTCTGTGTGTGGTGGCTCTTGATGCCTTGACCCCAGCCTCTGTCTATTCCTTGTGAAGTTCACTCAAATTTTTTGAATCGATTTTGCTTGACAATACTCATTAGGCTGCGGTTCTCTCGGTTGGTTGGTTGTGCATCTTTTTCTTTCACATTTTTTCCTTCCACTCAACTTTCTATGAATATGTTTGGATACAGCACTCTGTGAACAGCCAGCTTCTTTGGCAATGAATGTTTGTGGCTTACCCTCCTTGTGAAGGGTGTCAATGATTGTCTTCTGGACAACTGTCAGATCAGCAGTCTTCCCCATGATTATGATTGTGTAGCCTAGTGAACCAAAAATGAGAGACCATTTTGAAGGCTCAGAAACCTTTGCAGGTGTTTTGAATTGATTAACTGATTGGCATGTCACCATATTCTAATTTGTTGAGTTGAATTGGTGGGTGTTTGTTAAATGTGAGCCAAAATCATCACAATTAAAAGAACCAAAAACTTAAACTACTTCAGTCTGTGTGCATTGAATTTATTTAATACACGAGTTTCACAATTTGAGTTGAATTACTGAAATAAATGAACTTTTCCATGACATTCTAATTTATTGAGATGCACCTGTATATATATAAAATCCAATAATGTTTGCTGCAATTAAACAGTCCAGGACAGACATGTACTCACGAGCATGAGCAATATCAGTATCAACATGAATATTGAAATCCCCTAGCAATAAATAGCTGTAGATTGGGCAGAAGCAATTGTCAGCAATTCACACAAATCTGATAGAAACTGCATGTTAATTTTAGGAGGACAGTAGACCAGTATTATAAGCAGAGGAGAGAGTCACTAATGATTTTAAATGCCAAATATTCAAAAGATGTCACCTCATGGAATGCAGACAGCTCAATTTGAAGACTCCCCAAGCCTGCCTCCAATTCGGGGCATAGTCAAAGTACTGAAACCAGGAGGAGAAAGCAAATTTAGTTAAAAAAATTAATTAGATGCTTGCCAGGTTTCTGTGAGCATCAGCAAATCACATTTATTTTCAGTAATGAGGTCCCGGAGAAACGTTCCTTTCCCAGTTAATGACCAAGAGTTGAGTAGGGCAAAACTACCACATTGCAGTACCCTCTTGTTAAGCACAGAGTCATATCTAGTCTTTTCAAGTGGTCTTAGAGACGATAAACAAACTCCACGATGTATATACGTAGAAGACGACTTCCATGTGCTTCATTTGTGAGACCAGATTTGAAAGTGAAAGTGACATGACATGTGGCCAAGTATGGTGACCTATACTCGGAATTAGTGCTCTGCATTTATCCCAACCAAAGTGCACACACACAGCAGTGAACACACACACACCGTGAACACACACCCGGAGCAGTGGGCAGCCATTTTTTGTTGCGGTGCCCGGGGAGCAGTTGGGGGTTCGGTGCCTTGCTCAAGGGCAATCAGTCGTGGTATTGAAGGTGAGAGAGAGAGCTGTACATTCACTCCCCCCACCTACAATTGACTAAATGAACTCTACCTTGCTTTCCCACTAAAAGGCATGGGGAGGCGAATCTCCCACAGACTTCATTTCAGTTTCATAATGGGTTTTAATATATTTACATAAGAACGTTTAACAGACTTTCTTTGTGATGGCATCATAACTTTGGTCACTCAATTTATGTTGTACTACAAAAGGACCATCAAATTTAGCCTCGAAAGGAGAAGATACAATAGGCCGTAAAACAAGCACTTGGTCACCTGGTTTAAAAACACTCAAACGTACGGTCATATAATCACTTCACATTTTGCTGATGTTTCTAAAGATTTTCCTTAGCCCAAAAAAAGTCGGTTCTTAAAACCCAAGACATACAACGCCACATTTTTAGGAGGTTCTGCAATTTTACCAGTCTCCTGAAATATGGACAACAAACCACACACTTTATGGCCAAAAACCAAGTAATTAGATCTAATACCCGTACTTTCCTGCACTACCTCATGTGCTGCTAACATCATCCACGGTAAACCCTCTTCACAGTCTCTATCCAGCTGCACACAGTATGTGCGAAGGATTGACTTTAACAACTGATGAAATCACTCCAAAGCACCTTGGCTTTGAGTATGATACATGGTAGACTGATTATGCTTAATGCACAGCTGTTTCAACACTTGCTGGAAGAGGTGAGAAGTAATTGATCGTTTGAACCTTGATCACTTTGAATGATTTTTGGAATTCCAAAGACAGACATAAATTGGGTCAAAGCTTTCACAATAGAGCGAGAGGTAATACTATGCAATGGATACCCTGCAGGGAAGCATATATTTAAGCATATAACAGTGAACAGATAAGTGCTCCCTGACTTCCAATGAGGAAGTGGCCCTACCCAATGAGGAAGTGGCCCTACACAATCAACAATAAGATGTTCACAGTGTTCACTAGTGGCTTCAATGGGTTGCAAAAGAAAAGATTTTAACACTTGATTCAGTTTTCTGGTTAGTTGGCAGGTCTTACAACTTTTAATATAAGCAGAAATATCTTGCTTAATATCTTAAGCATGGCCAAAAAAAATATTGCAACAAACTATTGTAATTTTTTACGCACTCCCTAGTGGCCTAGTTGATCATGCGCAATTCTAATAATAATTTTTCTATACCTAGCAGGAACAACTACTTGGAAAACAGGATGTCCAACAAAATCATCTTTGTGAGGAATATATTTTCACAACAACACACCATCATGAATCTATTGCTCCAGTGTCCCTTAAAATCTTAATTGGGACCTATTCTTTCTCTCCAACAAGAGACACAAGATCTTCTGTAACAAAAGGGGCGTAACAAGAAAAAAAGTGAACATCAGTTTTTTGATTTTCAACAGTTTGATTTTCCACAACCTGGACTGGGGCCATAAGAACTGTATGAACTTTCATGACAGTAAATGCATTTTTTATTTTGGTCAAACTTCCCTGTGAAAACATGATTGCCTTTAGACAGAGACTTTCCAGGTGTGCTTCCCGAGCATGCCAATCAGGAAAAACAGTTTTGTGCGTCAATACGAAATCATCTGCTAACACAGCTGCTTCCTCCAGCATTTTAACGTTATGCTAACTAAAGTATGTCGCAATATGACTTGGGACTGAGTTTTTAAATTGTTCTAAAACCATTAAATGACTTAAATCATCTAGTGTTTTAATATCTACAGCTGTGCACCAGCGATTAAAATGCTTTCTCAAGAGTTTGCGCCTCTTCTTTTTTTGAAAACGCTGCCTGTGGGCTTCAGGAACACACTCATAAACTTTTAAAACTATGGCTTTAACTGTCATAATTTTTACATTCAACAAGTGACAATGAAGAAAAAGCAACTTGTGCATTTCCAATTAAAACACACTGTAACAGCACAACACGATCATCTGATCAGTTTCTCAATTCTGCCACATGTTCAAAGAGAGTGAAAAAAGTATCAAGATCTTCATTAAATTTCGGAACAAGTTTTAAACTTGAAACAAGTGAAAAGGACATACCTTGTTCTTCTGTAAAGTTAGACAATATACCCTCCATCAAATTTAATTTGAGAGCTTCTAATTCCAACTTTGCTTTTTCCAACTTGACCTTACCTTGTTCAGAACGTTGTTTCAATTTCTCATGCTCCATCTGTAAAAGCAGTAGTTCTTTTTGTTGTTCAAATTACAGATTAATTTGTAATGGAGATGCAACTGATACAGACTGTCACAAGACAAGCCAGAGACAAGAGGTAAGTGATAAAACAGGTTTGTTTATTGACTGAGTAGTGGAGCAGATCATAGAAGCAGATGGCAGGTGAGTATTGAACACAGATAACAGTTCCTTGATTCTTAGCTGTGTTGACGGAAGCTATGTCATTTGCAGGTAGATAGGAGACGAATGGGAATGAAGGAGAGCAGGATCGATGGAGCGTCGGAACATCACAGGTAGGTATCAGGATTAGAGATGGGCAATGTTCAGCAAGGTGGACTGGACAGCGTGGGACTGAGTGGAGTGCAGAGATATAGGAGGCTGACGAGTGGCTGCAGGTGCGGGTGATCAGTAATCAGGTGATTGGGACCTGGTGTGTGTCTGGGCTGGTGACTGTGGTGACGGAGGTAACTGTGACTGCAGTGATTCCCTGACACAGACTCCTCTGTTTACTTTTAAAATGTGTTTTTTTTCAATTAAATTCATTCTTAGAATTGTGTTATGGGTACTTGTGTGACATTTGTCTTATGAGTCCGTAGGGGGGGAATTCTTACTCCACGAGAATCATGTGCCGTCATCAGGGATTCTGTGATTCTTTTATATGTTCAGCCTGTATCCTTTATGTAATGGTGTTTAATTTAACGAGCCTTAAAAAAAAAGGTTATGGGCCGTAACATATTTGGGGGCTCGAGATCGACCTTGATTTTGTGTGGCGTTGTTTGATCGATTTATTTGCTCACACTTGAATTTGTTATTTTGTAACTTTGTGGAATCACAGTCAATTGATGTGAAGTTTGGCTCGTGTAGGCCTAGTGCTTATTTTCTTTTTTCTCTTTATCCTTAGACGTTAAATTTCAATCATGTTTGAATTAACTAATTTTATTGCAAAACCGACACAAGCTGAATTGTTCCAAATCAACAGGGTTGATTCAGGTTTTGCTTGTTGATTCGTTGCATAAACAAGGCGTCTTTGGTGATGAGGAAAAGCTGGTAGACTATCCTGAATCAGTTGAGGGTAGTTCAGAAGATCTTGCGCTGCAAGTTAAGAAGTTGGAGCTGCAAGCTAAAGAGCACGAGAGAGTTTTGTTAAGAGAGAGAGAAGAATGGGAGCGTGAGAAAGAGAGATGGAGAGCGTGTGAGAGACATGAACTTGAGTTGAAACGGCTTGAGATGGAATAAGCTTGCTGCCTCAAGGAAATCGAGTTGAAAGCTTGTGAAAGGGGTGTAGCAGATGTTTCTGATTTAGACGTGAGTCGTAATATTCGTATCGTTCCTCCTTTTCGAGAACAAGAGGTAGACAAGTTTTTTCCTCTTTTTAAACGTGTTGCCATCAATCTTAAGTGGCCGAAAACATTTTGGCCCATGTTGTTGCAGTATGTTCTCGTGGGGAAAGCCCAGGAACCTTATTCTTCATTGTTAGTGTAAGAGTCTCTTGATTATGCAAAAGTAAAGGCTGCTGTTCTTAGAATTTTTTAACTTGTTCCTGAGGCTTATCGCCAGAAGTTTCGTAATCATTGAAAAACTGAAGAGACCAATGTTTAATTCATTCGTGAGAAAGAATCAATGTTTGATTGGTAGTGAAAACTTATGAAGAGCTCTGTGAACTGATTCTCTTAGAAGAATTTAAAAACTGCTTACCAGAACGTGGTGCAAACTATCAGAATGAGCAAAAAGTTCTTAAATGCCACTGCTGCTCTAGCCGACGAATATGTTCTTACACATTTGGTACTGCACAAAATTTTCTATCCGGTAGTAACAGTCGACGGAGTTCAAAGCATAGTTTTGATCGCGCTTCGTCTGGTGATAAAGTGGCGGAGAATTCTGTCAAAAAAAAATAGTGTCCCTAAACAGGTAGGTTTATTGACGTCGTCCTCGCCACAGAAAGAAGGACTGGAGTTGTTAGCTTCTCAAGCTGACATGTGTGGAGAACAGGGGTATGTGCCGTTCATAATGCTTAACGTTTGACCTTTCCATTGTCCTCTGTTACTTCTGATAGTGCCGCTGTCCTGACCACACTGTTAATTATTTGGGCAATATTTTATATGCGGGTCACATTTGCGGCATCATATAAGGGCCACTTAGGCTCACAGCCACATTAGCCAGTGCTCACTGTGCCATATCTTTGCCAAAACAAATGTGGTCCACATATGTTTCAGCAAATGTGCCCCAGGTACATTAAAACGTATCTGGGCCACATTTGCTGAAACATATGTGGACCACATTTGGTTTACACTCTGATTAGCCTTTGTCGATAATGCCACATTTTTGCCAAAGGTGGCCCACATTTGGTTTGCACTATTTGGGCCGTAATCACAGTTTACCACATGGGCCACTTTAGGGTCACATTCAGATTACACATTGCCGTCAACACCGCATCTTTACCTACAGAGGCCCACATGTGATTTGATACATTTGGGACATTTTTGCTGTTTTACATATGGGCCACTTCAGGCTTACATCCATTTTGTCCGTGCCATAAGAAGGCCAGCAGTGCCATATCATTGCCTTAAGTGGCCCACATCCGCATGCTATCTGGGGAGGGCGAATTAACGAAGAAATCAATATCAGCCATTAAAAAGAAAAGTCTCCAGAAATTAATTATAGAGTGCAATTAAATAATGAGTTTTCCCTCTACCTATATTTTAAACAAACTACCTACCTCAACCTAGTCTTCATGCGTTTACTTGTGGGGGGTACTTACGCACTGTAGCCTGCTGGGTGAAAAACGCAACCAGTAAAACCATTGACACCTTCAACACCCCAGATGTGCTCCCGAGATAAAAACTACTACCCACGTTCACAGCAACACTACACAAAAATAACATACTTGACATGTCTCAAAAGAAACATAACACTATGCCTTTCAGGGAAACTCACGATCAAACAACAATATTGCACAACATAATTTACTTACCAGCTGGTGACTTCACATGGTGACTAATTTACTCCGGCACAAATTAACTCACGTGTGTCTCAAAATTATCAAACAATAATTATTAAAAATCTAATGCAATTAACGCAATAACTTAAATAAACAAGGATGAGCCGCCAATCTGTAAAAACCCCTGGCTCAAGGGAAGCAACAAAACAGAGGACATACACTGACACACACACACAATTTTAACAGCTTAAAATTTCATGTCATTTACAGGTTTTATAAGGTGCACAGTTAATAATTAAATGCGTGACAATAAAAACAGCGACTCGTGACACAAGAACACAAAACACTGTAAATGCCTGGAGCTCCATAAGGTGAATAATGAAAATTATTTATTGACTGTGATAATTCGAATTGAAAGGTACTTTTGATAGTAATAATAGAAATGATTGATGTTACACTACATTAAAAACTAAATCAACACAAACAGAGGTTGAGAAAAGCACAGAAACACATGGTCACACAGCAGGACTCATACACACACTGATCTTACTGTGTATATGAGGATTTATTACACACATTTATTCTGATTGATTCAGTTATTTCACTGACAGAAGTTCAGCTGCAGTATTAATGTCATGAAGAGAAAAGAAGAGACTCTATAACATCTCACTGTTACTGATTCATCATGCAGCTCAGAATAGACAGTTTCACTGATGCTCTTCTATAAACCCCAAACCCAGGATAGAGCGGCTGAGTGAATGTGGTCTGGACTGTGTGGATGAGGCTCATTGTGTCAGAGACGCTGTAGAAGGACAGAGTTCCTGCACTGTGATCCACAAACACTCCTATTCTACTGCTGATGGACTCTACAGGGAGAACAGTTTGTATCTTATTGTGTCTGAATGTGTAACTGGAGGGAGTGCAGATCAAACTCCAGGACTGATCATTAGATCCAAACAAACACTCAACACCCCGTCCCTTCCTGCTGATGCTCTTATATGACACTGATATACGCACACCATTATCTCCACTCCACTCCAGCTCCCAGTAACAGCGTCCACACACACTCTCTCTACACAACACCTGACGATACACATCAAATCTGTCTGGATGATCAGGATATGACTGGACAGTGTTAGTGGCAGTAATCACTCTGTTGCTCTCAGACAGTCGGAGGTATTTATTCACTGTGTTCAGATCCAGAGTAAGCTTATGAGAATCTGATGGAGATAAAACACATCAGTATCAGGAATTATGAATCAGTTTGATCTTTTCATGTAGTTGAACACTTCATGTTCAGTGTATCATCAGTGTCTCAGTGCAGATGAGCAGATATCTGTGCAAATCATCATTTACATCAATTATAAAACTCTTCTACAGGAAGAACATGAACACACTCAGTGAGTTTTTCTGCTTGTTTTCTTACTGACTTACATTGTAGGAAGTCGTTCCTGGTTCTGGGAACAATGCTGGTGAGTGTTTCTGTGGAAATCAACAGACATGAACAGTGTGATTCTCATGATCCTACATCTATTCCTAAGACATTTCTAATATGATGTTCTCCATGATATGAGATGATGCTGGACTCGTTTCTGAGAGCAGATGAATCTGCAGGACTTTACCTCTGTCTGAGATCTTCTTGAGCTCCTCTTTGCAGAAATCCTGCAGTTTGTCTCTCAGCTGAAGGACAGATTCTCTCAACGCATCAGAAGAGACGAGAGAAATGAAGGGATCATCATTTATGTCTGTAGATTCAGGAGGTGCTGAGAGAGACTGGAAACTCTAAAGAAAACAGAAATAAAACTCATCAGCTCCACACTTCACCCAATAACCTACAGGAACATCAGATGTGATTTCACTGATCTTTAGTAACTCAATCCATCACTTTCACAGCATCAGCTTCATTCTCCTCATATTCATTATATCACGTTAGAGCTACAGATTCTAGTGTTTGCCACTTACACTATATGTGAACTTTCTAGGAAATAGTTTGGACGATTCTAGTGTTTAACGCTTACACTAAAGTTTTGGCAGTGACATAAATTTTGTGTTTTGCAAAGTTTGCTGCTTCAGTATTTGTAGATTATTTTTTTTCCACGTTTTATGTTATACGTAAAACATGATATCCTATCATAAGTTTTAAAGGCTTTTTAATTGGCAAAAAAAATATGAGTCATATTTACAGTGTTGACCGTTGTTCTTCATAACCTCTGCAATTCACTCTGGCATGCTGGATATTAGTTCTGGGCCAAATTTTGACTGATGGCGAGCTATTCTTGCCTTATTAGCTCTCGGAGTTGATAAAAAATTTGTGGACTTTTGCTTGTCCACTTGCCTTTTGAGGACTTACTCACAGGTTCTCTATGGGATTGAGATCCGGTGAGTTGCCTGCACGGATCCAATTCCATGTATTAATCTTCGAGCCACTTTCTTATCACTCTTGCTTTTTGACATGGTGCTCCATCATGCTAGAATGCCAGATCATCACCAGTGCTCCTGGCGTTGAGAAGTAGTGTCGCTCTTGCTGTACGTTTGATACCATTCTTTATTCATGGCAGTGTTTTTGGGCAGAATTATAAGAGAACCGACTCCCTTGGTTGAAAAGCAACCCCCCACATGGATGGTCTCAGGATGTTTCACTGTTGGCACAACACAGGACTCATGGTAGCGTTCACCTTTTTTTTCTCCGAACAATCGATTTTCCAGATGTCCCAAACAGTCGGAAGGGAGCTTCATCAGAGAACATAACTTTGCACCAGTCTTCTACTTTCCAATCCTTGTACTTCCTGCAGAATTTCAGTCTGTCCTTGACGTTTTTCTTGGAGAGAAATGTCTTCTTTGCTGCCCCTCTTTACACCAGGCTGTTGTCCAAAAGTCTTGGCCTCACTGTGCGTGCAGATGCTCTCACACTAACCTGCTGCCATTCCTGAGCAAGCTCTGCACTGCTGCTGACACGATTCTGTAGCTGACTCCTCAGGAGGAGACAGTCCTGGCACTTGCTGGACACTCTGGGACGTCCTGAAGATGTCACGATTTCGGTGGGGTCTACTTGGGTTGTGTTGTCATGGAGCACATGGCCTTTTGTTTTGACGACTTGCCATGTGCTCGGCTGTCATCCTGGTGTTCACCCCGCCCCTCTCGTTATCCCTGTTAGCCAATTCTCCCTTCTCACCTGCACCTCGTTTTGTCCTCATTATTCTTCCCTTTATCTGGTCCTCTTGTATGCTATCTTGTGTCAGTCCGTAACGTGTTGTGCAGCAGCTTTGATCGTCTCTGTCCATGCTGTGTTTGTCTGACTCGTGTTTTTATTTTATTTTTTCTAGTCTAGTCGGTCTGGCGTTCCTGTGTTTGTCATCCTCCTCTTTCTACCCTGCTGCCTCTCTAGAAATCTGGTTGGCTCCTGTCCTTGGCTCTCGCTACTCATAGGCCTGTCTCTCCACGGCAGTTTCGTCCTATTCCTCTCTGCCCATGCTCGAGAAGACCCCTGGAATTCAGCGGTGGCATTCTATTGCCGGTTCACCCTCTCTCTTCTCCGCGGGCTCGACTGCGGCTGGTCTAACATCCACGCTGATCAGAACTTACTTTTTGCTGGGGTTTTGCTATCCGGCTGATTTATTTACTTTTTTATCACAGTTTCAATAAACTTGGATTTTGTGTTCACCTGCTGTTGGATCCCGATCTCGTTTCTGACAGTACGGACTGACCAAAATGGATCCAGCAGGTGAGGAGTTTGTCAGATCGGCCATCGCTCATCAAGGAGCTCTCCTCGGTCATCAAGCTAGCCAGCTCTCATCCACCACTCAGGAGGTTGCTACCCTCAATGCCCAAGTGGCGGAATTAAGCAGCCGCTTCCGTGAACTCCAGCAGGACGTTCTGTCATCCTCCGCAACAGCGGTTCCCCTGTCTCATTCTCACCGCGAACCCGAGCCGCATGCCAACAACCCGCCCTTATACGATGGAGATCCGAATTCATGTCGGGCATTCTTATCTCAGTGTTCACTGGTGTTCGCGCTGCAACCACGCCGATATGCTACAGAACGGTTAAAGGTTGCCTATGTCATTACACTGCTGACGGGAGAGGCTCGCGAGTGGGGGACTGCCGTTTNGGAGGGACTTTGTAGAAAATGACTTGTTTGAGAGAGGCGGAGCATAGATGACCTACAATAATGTACAGTATTTGAAAAATAAGGTGTTTTTTAACATTAAAGCATGTCAACATAGTCTGTTACACCAAATACACAAAATAAGATCTTTTTAAAAAGCATCATATGACCCTTTAGAATTAAAATAATTGTTCCACAATACCATTTTCTTTGTAGATCAAATAAATGCAGCCGTACTACATACAAAAGAGAACTTCTTAAAAAAAAACATCTCTTACTGACCCAAACTTTTGAACAGCAGTGTACCTTTAACTGAATACTTGATAATGATAATTTAAAGTGTTTCCTGTAAGACTACCAGTGGCCGTGTCAGTCTAGGGTCACCCGACAATAAGATTATATCAGCAAGTTTTAAAACTTCTAGGAGGATGATACTTGCTTGGATATATATACTAGAGAAGGTGCTGAGGACCTGGCAGCGCTTTCTGAATGTGTGATGAGAGGTGAGCGCTTACATCAGTGTCCAGACGCTGCAGTTCTTCTGCTGTTCAGTGGGTGGTAGCAGAAACCCCTCTGACAGCCCGTCTCGCTTTAATAAGCAGGACTGTACAGGGAATTCAAAGCCAAACCTTCACAGTCACAGAGACAGTGAAACAACAGAGAGCAGAGGAAGAACGTGACTTGTAGCAGTATTACCATTTTTTTTTAACTACCACTGTCTACCACAGATTTATATCCTGTGTTCATATGCAAGTCAGCTGATACTCTCCTGATCTACCGGCCTCTGTCTGTATCCTTGAGCAAAGGACTGAACTTTAAGTATACCCTCTGTCTATTCTGCTTTTTTTTCAGGCTGTTGTATTATGCCAAAAGTGTTTCCTGTATTACAAACATGCCGTCTATGCAACAATTTTTTATTAGGAATTTGACTGTCATCACTTTCCAACTGAAAATTAACTAACTGGATCATAATACTGAATATATTTTAAAGGCCATTGCATTTGTATTGACAGCATCACAGTGAGCAGCCTATAGCAGAACTTTTATACTAGTTTCCCAAACTATACTTTTCATTTATTTTTTGGGAACAAATGAATACCAGAAAAAAAATTCTGTATTCAGCATTCTTGCCTTAATATAATGATTTATATATTGAGTAGGTGGATCAGACATCTACATTTGCATAGATAGCATATTCTTCAGATACGAATATTAGTGACTCACTAGCTAATGTAAGAAACTTGATACAGTATTTATCTTTTAACCATAGATGTCAACAGAAGAAGTTAAAATTACAAGTTACTATTAAAGCGTAACTGAGCATCAGATGATATCATTTATTCATTAGTTGGATCAGATTTGGCATAATATATTAGGTTTATATAATTTATGGCAGATATTTTGCAGACATATCAGATTATATCATTTCTTTTTTAAAGTCAGAACAGCATCTGCTACAGAAACTATAGAATCCCAATTAGTTTGAACAAATACATTTACACTAAAACCATTTAACAAAATTAGACTCAAATGTATCATGAATTTGTTTTGAATTTGTTAATTTATATGAAACATCTGAATCGACAAGTGGCCTTTCTTATTTAAAAAATGGAAGCTGCAAAATGACCCTTTATCCTAAACTAAGATACAGCCACATTTAGCTGAAAAAAGTGTTTAAACACCAAAGAAATGGAATTGTTTCTGTGCCTATTCAAATGGTTCACTGACTCAATTATTACCACTGCAATCCATCAAGGCTCCAAACATATTAACTAATTTTAATAGCCTTCATTTGACTTTCATCCTCCTTATGACGAAAGCATGAATAATGGTGTCATTAACTGCGATCACTGTTCAGATTTCACTGTCCAATCCTGCAGTGTCATTACCTGCCTGTTGCTATTGATTATGATGTAGCACACATCCAATGGGCCCACATTTAATTGGGTCGGTTATTATTTATATGTAAATGTATTTTCATATTGCTGGTTGTATCAGTCTGTGTCTGGAAATCACCGCAGTTGTGGGTTCCTGTCACTGACAATGAGGCTGTCTTTGCATCTGTTGAAGCTCTTGCATCTTTTATGCACAATGGCGGCGCGTTCACACGCTGCGGCTTCTCTCTCTTCCGACAGAAAGGTGTTTTCTTGTTTTTTTGTCTTGTGAGTCGCAGTGTTTTTGTACTTATTCGTCGTGTCTATCTGTCTCTAAGCGCACATACAGTCGTGAGTTTCTGCTCAATGTCCGCAGAACCACATTTTAGAGTTAAACTCTGCTCCGGAGGCCCACACCATCCCCGACCCCCACTACTGCATCTCGCCCCCAGCGGAGGCGCCACAAGCGGCGCGAGAAGAAGCAGAAGAGGGGTAAGCGCGGAGGTATCCAGCTAGGCTAGCGGCTAACCCACACAAGCCAGCTATTCCCACCATCGTACTGGCTAACGTATGCTCTTTGGACAATAAACTGGACTACATCCGACTACTATGCTCAACTAGGACTGTAAGGGACTGTTGTGTTTTTGTGTTCACGAAACATGGCTCAACAACAGCGTTCTGGAATGCGCTATTCATCTCGATCAGCTGACATAATATCGAGCGGACAGAGTTCTCGCTTTATGAAGAGACCAACGTGGCGGAGGGCTTTGTGTTACATCCATGACGCTTGGTGCCACTGCTGTTGGTTTTTGCAAACCACTCACCCCTGGTGGATTTTATATTTTTAAGTGCCGCCGTTCTATCTAACCGAGTAATTATACAGCCATACTGCCGTTGCTGGATACCCCCTCCCAGCTCCAACAACACAACAGGAGCGGGCACTATATGAACTGTACCATCACATCAGTGAGTCACAGCAGCCCACCCTGATCTTTTCTCAGCTTGCTGGGGATTTTCACCACGCAGACTTAAAGATGTGTTCCCAAAAATACACCAACACTAACTTTCCAACTCGGCGAAACAACATGCTCACTTTGTTTACACCACACATAGAGGAGCTTACAAGGCCCTCCCCCTACCCCACCTCGGTGCCTCAGACCACATAACTGTCATGCTAATGCCTGCATACAGAACGCTCGTTAAAGTCACCAAACCAGTTCAAAAACAGATACAAGTGAGGCCGGAAGGGTCATCAGAGGCTCTTCAATACTGTTTTAACACCACTGACTGGAATATGTCTAACCACAGACCTCCAGGAGTACTCAGAGACTGTCACTGCCTACATCACCAAGTGCATTGATGATGTAACAGTCACTAAGACCATCACTGTCCGGGCCAACCATAAGCCGTGGCTAACAGGGGAGGTCTACGGTCTCCTGAAGACGCTGCCTTCAGAGCTGGAGATGAGTTGGGCTTGAAGACAGCTAGGGCCAACATTTCCCGCGGCATCAGAGAGGCTAAGATTCAGTACTCCAGGAGGATAGCCCATCTTTTCAGCGACAGCGGAGACACTCGGAGCCTGTGGCAGGGGGTACAGACCATTACGGACTACAAGCCCCAACCATGCACCTGTGACAGCACCATCTCTCTGCTGAACGAACTGAACATCTTCGCTCGCTTTGATGCACAAAACAGCACCACTGCACAGAATACTCCACCTCCTCCCGGCGACCATGTGATGATGCTGTCCCCGGACAGCGTGATGAGATCCCTCAGCAGGATCAACGCACACAAAGCTCCGAGTCCTGACAACATTCCTGGGCGTGTAATGAGAGACTGTGCAGGGGAACTCACCGATGTCTTCACAGACAGTTTCAACATCTCGCTAAGCCATGCTGTTGTCCCCACATGCTTCAAAGCTACCACCATAATTTCAGTCCCGAAGAAGCCATCTCTATCCTGCTTCAATGACTACCGTCCAAGTGCACTTACCCCCATCCTCATGAAGTCCTTTGACGCTAGTCATGCGCCACATCAATCCTGCCCTCCCCCCTCCCGGGGAACCCTTCCTTTGCATATCGCCCCACCGTCTCGACCGATGACGCCATCGCCACTACCCTCCACTCAGCATTCACACACCTGGACAAAAAAGACTCATTCGTCAGAATGGTGTTCATAGACTTCAGTTCAGCATTCAACACAATCATCCCTCAACATCTCATTCACAAACTGGTCCAGCTGGGTCTCAACACTTCGCTGTGCAACTGGCTATTGGACTTCTTGACTGGAAGACTTCAGGCAGTACGGGTCGGCAGCAACACTTCCAGCACCATCACACTGAACACTGGGCCCCCCAAGGATGTGTGCTGAGCACCCCTCCTCTTCACTCTGCTGACACACAACTGCACACCATCACACAACTCCAAACTCTTCATTAAGTTTGCGGATAACACGGCTGTAGTGGGTCTCATTAGCAACAGAAATGAGACAAACTACAGGAGCGAGGTGAACCACCTGGCTGGGTGGTGCAGTGACAACAATCTCTCACTGAATGTGGAGAAGACGAAGGAGATCGTTGTTGACTTCAGGAGAGTGCACACTCAGCATACTCCTCTGACCGTCAATGTGTACTGTGGAGAGTGATCAGCACCAAGTTCCTTGGTGTGCACATCACAGAGGATCTCTCTTGGACTGACAACACCACAGCACTGGCCTAGAAAGCACAGCAGCGTCTCTACTTCATTCGCAAACTGAGGAGAGCCAGAGCCCCGGGCCCCATCATGTGCAGCTTCTACAGAGGCACCATAGAGAGCATTCTGACGAGCTTCATCACTGTGTGGTATGGTGCCTGCAATGCGTCCTGCCGCAAGACACTTCAATGCATAGTGAGAGCAGCTGAGAAGATCGTTGGTGCCTCTCTCTCCCCTCCCTTCAGGACATCTAAAAAACCCGTCTCACCCGCAAAGCCCTCTGAATTGCAGGTGATCCCACCCACACACTCTCTCATCTGCTGCCTCAGGAGAGGACTGCTGATCCCTCCGGCCCGTACCAGCAGACTGAAGGACATCTTCATGCCATCCGCGTCAGGAGCTGAACTCCTCCCGACCTTGCCCCCCCCCCCTCTTTTGCCCCACGCACCACTGAGCTCTGACCCTCTGATGGACTCTCCCACTCCCCCCTCCCTAATGCACACACACTCTGTCACTTTAATCAGTCTAAATAAGCTATTTTTTGCACTACAAATCATTATATCTGTACTGTTATTTACTTCACTGGTTTGCATTTTATCTGCCATGTGCCTTGTGCTGCTTGAATTTTTTACATTTTACCTTACTTGTATATTTGTATAGTTGTATTTTAATTTATATTTAATCTGTATCTATCTGTAAATATGTTCTACTGTTAGTGTTATCTGTACGCACCAAGGGTCTGAGAGTAACGCAAATTCAATTCTCTGTGTGTATGTGCTGTCCATGTGGAAGAATTGACAATAAAGCAAACTTGAACTTGAATGATCTTTCAGTTGTCCGTAATGGTAAGAGGCCATGTCTGAACCCGCAGTTTTGTCCTGTCACGGCGCACTAACAAAAACTTTTATGAACTCCCTGCCTTCCTGGTCACAACCATGGAACCTGGTTGATTGTCCTGTTATGGCTCACAGAGGCCGCTCTTACCTCTCTGGTGCTTTCCTGTTCCATTATGTTTGATCCCCTTGGGGGGTAACTCTGTTCCACCATTGGATCGTCTAACTTCCCTGTGCCTTCAGCGAAAACCGATTTACAGACCCATCAACCTCCCTTTACAAGACACATCCCGGGCATCATGATGACTGTTTAAGGTGTGTTCACAGCCTTGTCATGGGTTTGATTAAAAGACCTCGGTACGATTGCTCTGTTAAGTGCGGTTATTTGGTAATTTCACATAGAATTATGACCGCAACAACGGCCCAAATACTTCTAAACAAACCAAAACAAGAATAATTACAATAGAGACCGCCATTACTGATTTATGATGACTGAACGAGCGGTGTATCCAACAAAATGATCAAGCAATCGGGAGCAAACGCTGAGGGTAATGCCTTTTTGGAGCTCTAAGTGATTCGCCTGTGGTGAAAAATACAATCAATAAGTCACCCAGCATGAGCGCACCTTAGTCCAGCAGCCAACATTTATTGTTCGAGCTAAAGCGGCACTACAACCGATCTGTGATGTAACTTTGATATCATACACCGATCGTCGCTCAATCGCTGCTTTAAGTCTACCACCTTTTGGTTGGGTGTTCGGTTCTGTCACATAATATGTCATGTCAACCCAACCATCATCGTGGTAACGTATAGGTTCGCTGTCAAGAATGCCATTGTGACATAAGTTGACCAGATCAGTGAATAATTTCCTTTTTTTTGTCCGGACCAAACAACCAAGAGAACCGAACTACCAAATTGAACGCACACAACGATGCACTCCCACACACTCACCATTTGCTGTGTATTGTACCTGTAATGTTTCGTAATGTTACCCGTGTTTCCGTTTCCTTGCTTGCCTCGCTGGCCTTGCCTTGTATTTTTTTTATCTTGATCTCTGTTTACGCTGGTTTCTGACTGTTTACCTGCCTGCCCTCACCTTTGCCTGTTTGTTGGATTACTCTTTTGGATTGCCTTGGATATAACTGTTCGCTGGTACAGGACCCTGCCTTTCTGACTACGTTTATCATTAAAGGCTGCATTTGGATACACATATCCATTGTCACGCCTCCTCACGTTACACACTCATTCATTCAATTTTATTGCCAGGCTCAAGGTCCATTAACCACAACATATAAAGCATTCAAACCGCATGAAACACATTAAAAAAGACATTTTCTAAAACCATGTTTTCCTTATACTGACTGTAGTGCACCACAGCAAGCCTAGGACAATAACATTATAATAGCATCCTGTGAAAAATCCAACCGACAAATACATTTATACATCAAATTTCTCATTAAAGCCAGAAAGGATTGAACTCTTGCCTTACCGAATAGATCACCTGCACTGCTGCACCTTGTTTTTTTTCAGCACAATTCTCATACAGTCACTGTTAACAAGCTGAAGCTCATATAGGCTCTCTTTTTTTATCTTAACCCACAAAAGCAGTATCAAAAATGGACAATATGCTCAAAATAGATTTATTTTTCCCTGATCCGAACACATACATTTTTTTCTCACAAACATATTTGCTCGAGTATATAACGTACGACACTTCTTATACATGTCATCATCATTACTCATTTCATCGTTAATGATATGACCCAAATATTTAGTTTTAGTGCACACATTGTTAGATTTAGCTGTATTTGGCTAAGCAAAGGTTTGGGTGGCTCGCCAATGTGTTAGATTTCTCTAATACATAAAAATAAGTATACTTGACCAGAGTTTTTGTGGGGAGAAGAATATATTGAAGGTAGTAGTGTAACAGGTGTTCAACAGCGATGTTAGCGTGTCGGCCTTCAAAATATCTTAACCCAAAGTACTGTCTGTGTGATCAGACTTTATACCTGGTACCAAATGGCCTTCAAACAATAGACCGATACTATTAGGACCTCCTAATGGAGAACTAAGAATAGACAGGATAGAAGGGCCATCCTGTGTATTTGTTTTACACCTTTACGGATTACATCAGGAAAGAGTCACAAGGTGACATATCAGATGTTGATTACACAAGAAAGAACTATACTAAAATACACAAAATCCTTCAATCCCCCCCTTTGATCATTTTTGATCACAAAACATACTTTTCAGCAATCATGAATACAGCATACTTCATGCAGGCTCCATTACTTAAGATGAAAGAATAAGAGTTCATGGTGAAGTTTGAATTCTTTTGAATGCTTAAGTCCTTTTTTATTTTGACATTGTGAAAGTGGTGGATGTTGTTGTGTTCTGTGGATGTTCAGGCATGTTCATCTAGGTGTCCAGTGCAATGCAGTCTAAGAGTTAGATGTCTTCCTCATCCTCTGGAATGCTGGAACACCTGCAATCACACACAAGAGAAAAGGGAAACATACCTTTTTTAAACAAATCCTGCCTTACTGCCAATAAAACTGCCCCTATGTAATTTAGGGAGGACACTACAGTGTTTATCAGTGGTGGTATGTTTATGTCTTCATCCTCAGGCGACAAGCTAAAAACCCTAGTCCCACCATATCTGGACTCTGAAAAACACTACTGCCATCCATCCCTCGTCTCTAGGCAGATGTTTCAAATCCCACTGGTTCATGTCGATCCACTTTTCTTTTCCATTCACCTTAGCTGCTCTATCAGCTACCAAGAGATCCTGAAGTGGGCTTTCCCACCTGGATTCTCGTTGTGACCTCTGAGTTTTTTTTATCATTACCATACCATGTCCCCCTTTTGAAGGTTTCAAAACTTTATTCTTGGCACTGTGTACCGCCAGGCTGAGTCTTTCATCAGTTTGGGCAAGGCTGTCAGATGTCAGATTTTCACTGGAAATGGGCCGGCCTGTAATATGTTCAAAAGGGCATAGTCTCCTTATAGTTTCCCTGTGGTTTTCCTCACTGCATTTGGTTGTCATCATGCAGTTCATCTCCATTTTCCATCAGTGATGATACTTTGTGCTTTTAATTTTGCATTTGTTTACTGTCCTGCTGTCTGTCTTGCTTAAGTTTTCTTACACCTCTCTCCTTTACGGCTTGTTTAGCAGCACCATCTATTAGGACATCATCTTTGGCTTTAGCTGTTGAGACTTCTGTGTATGTTTTTACCTTTGGGGTAGTGTCTTCATTTGTTGTTGTTTTTTGAATACATGTGGAGTACAGTTGTTGGATGATATGTTACTAATGGGTGCTGCAGATAGAGGTTTTTCAGCTTCCCTACGGCTCAACAGCTTTTAGTGGAGTCTGTTTTTGTTTGGCTGTCAACTGCTGAGACCTCTTCAACAGGTGGCCTCATCATCACTTTGATGTCTCAAACTCAGCTTGCAATCACAAACCCAGTGTCCTTCTTTGTTGCAATGTCTGCATCTTCCCTGAGTTTTTGCTTTTGAGTGTCTCTGATATTCACTTTCTTCATACCCCTTTGTGCTGTTGTTGTATGACAAGGTTTTGGATTGCAAAGCTCTGAGATTGACTTTTTGTGTTCTTTAAACCTTTGCTGACCATTCAACAATCTGCATAAATATTGGTCCAGTGCTGTCCCAGTCATCATACTTGATTTTAAGGGTTTTAGAAATCTCAGGTTTCAGTCCATTCACAAATGTGGTTTAAGAGGCATGCTAGTATCTTTACTGAGATATTCAATGTTGTTGTTCACACCAGCATGTTCCGTCCAAGTTTGTCTGGAGCGTTCTTCAAACTCTGCAACACTTTCTCCTGTCTTCTGCAGATAATTTTAGCCCAATTAACCTCTGCAGGTTTCAAGTTGAACACGAAAGTTTGTACAGCTTCCCATCCAGCCTGTGTTTTCTTGAGACGCACCAATCCTTCTTTCAACACTTTCTGTTAATGTTTTCTGGTAATTGTCTCTTAAGTTCACATTAACAATCATCACACCAGCTAGTGGATGTAAATTGTAGATTTTCTGCAAGCGTTGAAGAAATTGCCATGCCTTCCTTGGTTGTTTGTACTCATCTGGCAATTCTGTTGACAATTTGTCAACTTGTCACAGTGCGAGTTCTTCGTTCACCATCCTCCTCATACTCCTCCTCATTGTCAATTTCAACTTTAGTCCTTCTGTTCTTGACAATTACCGGAGCAAGTCTAACCTTTGAGTTCCTTGTAGCCTGAACACATGTGTTGAAGGGAAATTCAGTCTCACTGTAAACATCTGCTTGAAGATTTGGACTCCAGTCTTTTGGAGAGAAAAGTTAGCAACTTGTCATTCTTATTTAACAGTCTTTCTTCATCCTTCTTTACATTCTGCAATTGTTTAGCCAATGCTCCGACTTTTTCTTTCTCTGCTTTGTTCTCACATTGTAATTTGTCAGTCTCACACTTCTGCAGATGCTGTAGAATTTGTTTGACCAAAATCACAGAAAATCCATCTCTGTTGGTGTTTGTCCTTAAGTGCTGCATCTTTCCATAAGCTCTTTTAATGTCTGGCAAGGCCCATAGTCCACTCTCTGAGTACTTGATGCTGTACTTCTGGCACATGTCATCATGGCACTTCCTCGGTCCCAGCTTTTTGTCTAAATATGCATTCAGATTTTCCAACATCTGATCAATGGAACATTTGGAGGTTCTGTCCCATGTCTTTCTGTTGTTGGCCACAATGCAGGACCATTGCTATTGTTTTGTGCAGACTCAGCCATGGCAAGTTCAGGAAAAGTGCCCTCAGAGGTGTAAAAACAGAACAAAAGGTGTTAGAACTGTTAAAGGTGCTTATTCAGATTTAAATTCACAGCAGTTTGTTAGACTGACCATTTTAGTTACACAGACAAATAATTAGTTTAAAAGCTCTGCTTAGTTTTCAATGCTACATTTAAAACTAATCATTCACTTTCAGGCTAATTTTCCTTGTTTGATGTCTGAATTGAGTTCTAGCTCAGAAGGCTGAATTACTTTTTCAAATTTGTCTCTTAGACAATTTACTTTAGATCTTTCTGTATGTTTCACAGAAGGCAACAAACTTATAGTTTCATGGCTTTATGCCATCATTTTCTAACTCAGCTAAAACATTAATTTCAAAACTACAATAGGGGCTACTGAATTAGCACCCAGTCAAGAATTTCCAATTCTTGCAGCAACATCAGTACCAGCACTTTCTATGGTTTCTACAGTCTCTGGACGAATGGGCTAAATTATTTCTTTAACAATTTCTACAGACAAAAAGAGAAAGAACAAAGCCTCTGCTTCTACAATCTCTTGATGAATGGACCAAATTGTTTATAAACAATTCCTTCATACTTCAGTGAAAGGACCAAACCATGTACTATATATCAATGGCTCCTTTAGTCTCATGAGAACGGACTAAACCTCTTTCTTAAATGATTCTTACAGACTTAAGAGAACAGGGCCAAGCTATAAACCTTATTTCTATAGCTCCTACAGTCTCAGGAGAATTAACTAATCAAATGAGTCCTACAGACTCATGAGAAAGACCCAAGCCTAAAATTACCAACAGTACTACACTGTATATGTCAGTACACTACAAATTTTTACTTGTCTACTTATTATTCTTCTGAAGTTCTTTAATAGAGCTGATAAGTTTCACTCACCAAATTAGGATCTTTAAGACAGGATCCAGTTGATTCAAATAAATTGTGTCCACGCACTCAGTCTGTTGATCTTTAGTTGAAGCTGTAGAATCTCCCAGATTCTTTTGTTCACTTCTTCTTGTTGCAGTGATGTTGGTGAAATGACTTCTTATCTGTTTCTCCTGGTTGGCTCGCAAATTTTTTTAGATTTAGCTGTATTTGGCTGAGCAAAGCTTTGGGACGCTCGCCAATGTATTAGATTTCTCTAATACATAAAAATAAGTATGCTTGACCAGAGTTCTTGTGGGGAGAAGAATATATTGAAGGTAGTAGTGTAGAAGGTCTTCAACAGGGATGTCAGCATGTCGTTCTTCAAAATATCTTAACCCAGTACTTTGGTCTGTCTGTGTGACCAGACTTTATACCTGGTACCAAATGGCCTTCAAACAATAGACCGATACTATAAGAACCTCCTACTGGAGAACTAACAATAGACAGGATAGAAGGGCCATCCTGTGCATTTGGTTTACACCTTTACAGATTACATCAGGAAAGAGTCACAAGGTAACATATCAGATGTTGATTACACAAGAAAGAACTATACTAAAATACGGAAAATCCTTTAATACCTTTAACATTTAATACTTGCCCTGACAGATACAAATCTGGGAAATTGAGATCTTTATCTTTTGTTCTGCATATCATACCAACACTGTTTTATGTATTATATTGCACATCATATATAATTCCACAATCAGAACAAATATTTAGCAGCTGTTGAAAACCAACACTACTTTGGGAAAAAAAACTAAATCATCAGCATACATAAAATGATTGATTATAGTATTATGGAGCATACATCCAGTCTTACAGTCACTTAATTCTTCCCATAATTCATTCATATAAACTGAATATATAGTTCAGTTTATATATTGATAATAATATTATTTATACTTGTATATTAGTGCTGCAGCTAACAATGATTTTGATAAATAATCTGTTGATTAGTTGTTTAATCAGAAGAAAAGCAATTTTTTAAATGTGCATTGCCTATTGTTCGTCTTCAAATAGAGAAAGAAAAAGAGAGACTTAAATAATACAAAACAAGATAAAATATTTGATATTGTAACGTGGGGTTTGGGTTTTTTGTTCATTGTTTTCATGTATTTTATTTTGTAGTTTGGCCACAGTCATGTTCTGTAAGGTTCCTTAGTTCATGTGTCATGTTCTCATTGGTTGTCTTAGACATGTGTCTTGTTTCTCATTGGTTGATTCTTGTCATGTGACCCTTAGTGTTTGCTGTAAGTAGCCCTCTTGTTGCCATTGTCTCTCATCGTGTATTGGTGTTGTAACCCTGCTGATGGTGAGTCTGTTTGTGCCAAGTCAAGTCTGTTCATTTCAAGTCTGTTCATGTCAAGTCAAGTCAAGTCTGTTCCTGTCAAGTCAAGTCTTTTGGATTATGTTTTGTCTTTGTGTAAATAAACTGCACTTGGGTTCTCACTTCAACTCGCTTTCAGTGGACCATTTGTTACAGAAAGCTAGACCACTACCATGAACCCAGCAGTTTCACGCCTCCTCTACCTTCGTCAAGGTGACAGGTCTATAGAGATTACGTGAGTGATTTTTGTGAACTTTGTTATCAGGTGAACTTTAATGATGTTGCTCTCAAGGACATTTTCATTTTGGGACTATCTCATGAAATATCATGTTTGATGCCACTACATACCCCACACTGGACTCTAGAACAGTATATAGACTTTGCTCTGTGGTTGAGTGGATCTGCTTTCACTGGGTGTCGTGGAGAAGGCAACACGGCACTAAACCAGAGCCTGCTCACGTCACGTCTGTCAAGCCAGAGTCTGCTCACGTCACGTGTGATACTAAGGCCTGCTCACGTCCGTGTGCTACTCCCGGGCCTGCCACGTCACATGTGCGGGGTACTCAGGGCCTGACTCACGGCATGCTTGCTATCAAGGGCTGCTTCACGTTCACGTGGCTTATCCGGGCCTGCTCAGTCACGTGTGCTACTCCAGGGCCTGCTCACGTCACGTGTGCTACTCCAGGGCCTGCTCACGTCATGCCTGCTGCACCAGGGCCTGCTCACGTCATGCCTGCTACTCCAGGGCCTGCTCACGTCATGAATGCTACTCCAGGGGCATGCTCACGTCATGCCTGCCAATCCACAGCCTTCTCACGTCATGCCTGCTAAGCCAAAGTCTGCTCACATTGGGCCGGCCACACAAGAGTCTTCTTGCAAGATGGCCACCAGCCCAGAGACTCCTTGCAAGATGGTTGCCACGCCTGATTCCCCGACCAAGATGGCCACCCCGCCTGATTCCCCCGCCAAGATGGCCGCCACGCCTGATTATCCGGCCAAGATGGCCACCACGCCTGAGCCTCGCCACGGCCATCACGTCAGAGCCTCGTCACACCATGGCTGCCAAGCAAGTTTCCCTTAAGGATTTTTTTTGGGGAGGGCTGTAGTACCCAAGCTCCCGAGGATGCGGAGCTTGGGGCAGGACTGAAAAGACTGATTGCCAGTGTGATGGACCCACCATTGATGTTAGTGCGAGCGGCTGGCATCCCAGTGGTCTCTACACTTTCAAGCCTCACAGCCTCAACACACACAAGCCCGGCGAGCATGCCACTGTCTACTGCACTGCCCGTGATGGCGGTAGCCATCCTGAGTGTTTGGGCCGCACACTGCACTGCTGAGGCCTCTTCTGTCCACAAGTCTGCCCCAGAGGCTTTCTGATACATAGTCGCCCAGAGGCTTCTAATTTCCACAAATCCACCCAGTGCCTCGGAGTTGGCGGGTGCGCTGCAGACCTCAGAGGCGGTGGCTCCATTCGGAAACTCTATAACGTCTGTCATGGCCATGGAGGCCATTCATGAACTCTATGCCTGTCCTATCATGGCCATGGAGGGCCATTCATGAACTGCTGCATGTCCTGTCCGAAATGGAAGCAGGCATGACTCTTTGCCCGTCTGTAACTCAAGGGGTCATCCATGAAACTATATGCTTGACTGTATGGCCGTAGAGGCTGTGTTACCAGGAAACCAGACGGTGTTTCCAGTCTTTACCGGGTGGTCATCAGCTCTGCGGATCCGCCCTGGACCTGCTCTGCGGCACCGCATGGCCCCATGCTCTGACGGCAAGCCAATGGCCCCCTGTTTGCCCGGCTCCGCCTGGCTTCCTGCTCTGCGGCTCCGACATGCTACCTGCTCTATGGATTGACCTGGTGGACTCTGCTCCATTGATCCACAGTCTGCACTGCCCTCCACGGCACCAGGCCCTCTACTGCTTCATGTCTGCATTGCTCAACGGTACAAGATCCTCAGTGTCACTGTATGCCTCGTTCACGGTCTGTTCCCCTTCAGGCCTGGCCCTTGGCAGTCTGGAGCCCCTCTAGAAGGGGGCATGTAACGTGGGGTTTTGGGTTTATTTCTGTTTCTTGTCATGGTTTCATGTCTTTTATTTGTAGTTTGGCCTCAGTATGTTCTGTCATGTATTCCCTTGTTATGTTTCTGAGTTCCTTGTTCATGTGGTCAGTTCATGGTTGACTCTTGTCATGTGAACATTAGTGTTGAATAATATATATAAGAGGCCCTCTGTTGCCATTGTTCTCGTCGTGTAATGAAGTTGTAACCTTGCTGTCGGTGAGTCTGTTTATGCCATGTTAAGTCTTTTGGATTATATTTTGCTTTTGTGTAAATAAACTGCACTTGGGTTCTCAATTACGCTCGCCTTCAGTGGATGATTCGTTACAGAAATGCTGTAAATGTTTTGATGTAAGAGCATAAGGGGAAGTCGTGGCCTAATGATTAGAGAGTCGGATTCATAACCCAAAAGTAATGGAATTGGACCCAAAGGTAAAGGAATTGGAGGTGGGGGGAGTGAATGTACAGCGCTCTCTTCCACCTTCATACCACGACTGAGGTGCCCTTGAGGCACCGAACCCCCAACTGCTCCCCGGGCGCCGCAGCATAAATGGCTGACCACTGCTCCGGGTGTGTGTTCACGGTGTGTTTGTTCACTGCTGTGTGTGTGTGCACTTGGATAGGTAAATGCAGAGCACAAATTCCAAGTATGAGTCACCATACTTGGCCACGTCACTTTCACTTTCAAAGACAAAAGTAATCAATAATGATTATATTAACTATTTTCCTATATTAATTTTCATTGATTAATTGTTGCAGCACTGATTTATATATAATTTCTTTATTATTTAAATTATGAAATACAAACATTGTTTTTGAATGCAGAATGCTTCAGAGTCGCGGCGTTCGTGAGGCTGCTGTGGGACACACTGACCCCGTATACAAGGAGGAGCCACCACTCTACATGCTCTGGAGGATTCACAGTAAGACACAGACACACACACACACAGACACAGACACACACAACAGCTTGAAATTTTGTCATTTACAGGCTTTAACGACTGATCTATAATAGAATCAATTATTAACAAGCTGTAACCTAAAAATAAAAACAAATTCCACAGTTAACAATTAAATGTGTATCAATAAAAACAATGACTCGTGACACAAGAACACAAATCTGTTCCTATGTGATCATATGAATTAAAAGGTAATTATGACAGTAATAATAGAAATGATTGATGTGACACTACATTAAGAACTAAATCAACACAAACAGGTTGAGAAAAGCACAGAAACACATGGCCACTCAGCAGGACTCACACACAAACTGATCTTACTATCCGTATAAGGAATTATTACACATTTATTCTGACATTATTTCAGTGACAGAAGTTCAGCTGCAGTATTAATGTCAGAAAAGAAGAGACTCTATAACATCTCACTGTTACTGATGTGTCATGCATTATGGGTAGAATCTCTCGTCAGTCTATTCTGGTTCATCAGCACAGTTTCACTGATGATCTTTTTTTAACCCCAACCCCAGGATAGAGCGGCTGAGTGAATGTGGTCTGGATGGTGTGGATGAGGCTCATTGTGTCATAGACGCTGTAGAAGGACAGAGTTCCTGCACTGTGATCCACAAACACTCCTATTCTACTGCTGATGGACTCTACAGGGAGAACAGTCTGTATCTTATTGTGTATGAATGAGTAACTGGAGGGACAGCAGATCAAACTCCAGGACTGATCATTAAATCCAAACCAACACTCATCACCCGATCCCTTCCTGCTGATGCTCTTATATGACACTGATATATACACACGCCCTCTCCACTCCAGCTCCCAGTAACAGCGTCCACACACACTCTCTCTACACAACACCTGACGATACACATCAAATCTGTCTGGATGATCAGGATACGACTGGACTGTGTAAGTGAATGTCATCACTCTGTTCCTCTCTGACAGACTGAGGTTTTTATTCACTGTGTTCAGATCCAGAGTAAGCTGATGGGAATCTGATGGAGATAAAACACATCAGAATCAGGAATTATGAATCTGTTTGATCCTTAGTCATGTAGCTGAACTTCTTCATGTCAGTGTATAATCAGGTAGCAGTGCAGAGGAGCAGTTCTGGCAAATCCCATTTACATCATCAGTCATAATACTCTTCTACAGGAAGAACAACAACACCAGTGAGTTTTCTGCTGGTTTTCTGACTGACTTACATTGTAGGAAGTCGTTTCCTGGTCTGGGAACAATTGGTGGAGTGTTTCTGTGGAAATCAACCAGACCATGAACAGGGTGATTATCATGATCCTGCAATCTATTCCTGAAGACCTTCTAATATGATGATCTCCACGATATGAGATGATGATTGACTCATTTCTGAGAGCAGATGTATCTGCAGCACTTTACCTCTGTCTGAGATCTTTTTGAGCCCATTTTTGCAGAAATTCTCCAGTTTGTCTCTCAGCTGATGGACATATTCTCTCAGGTCATCAGAAGAGAAGAGAGAACTGAAGGGATCGTCATTTATGTCTGTAGATTCAGGAGGTGCTGAGAGAGACTGGAAACTCTACAGAAAACAGAAATAAAAACTCATCAGCTCCACACTTCACCCAATAACCTGCAGGAACATCTGATTTATGCGGCTCTTGAATTTGAGATTGAATTATTTGACACAAAAAGTAGCAATACACTGCTACAACTTTCTTTTCAAGGAATATCACTATTTCCATTGTGGTCCTTGCTTTTAAAAGAGAAAAGAAAAAAATCCTAGTCAAAAAATCATTAAAAAAAAAAAAATTCACTCACACCCATAAAATAAAACTGAACGAATCCGGTCCACGAACTTTCCTATTAATTGACTCTCGCACTACACACTGTTGAACATCACCCCGGACTACATATCCCATAATCATTCATTACACTGATTGCACACAACACTGATTGCACACAGCACTGATTGCACTGATTGCACACAGCTGTTTCATATCACTCCCTCACTATTTAACACTCACTCTGATCCCTTCCCTCTGCCGAGTATTGTTTAAGCATTTATCACTCCCCTAGAGATAGCTACCTTACGGAGCCCTAGTCATTTGCCTTAGCCCTAGTCATTAGCCCTAGTCATTAGCCTTAGCCCTAGTCATTAGCCTTAGCCTTAGCCTTAGTCATTAGCATTAGCCCTAGTCATTAGCCTTAGCCCTAGTCATTAGCCTTAGCCTTAACCTTAGCCTTCTCGGTTTCTGATCTTCACCTGGTTCCCTGGATTCACCCCTTTTGTCTTGCACCTTTTGATTCTGTCTTTTGCGTTCGGAGACCTTCGCTAGTCCTAGGATTATTCTTGTGTTTTGCCCACCATATACCTGTTTGCCATCATCTGACCCCTGCCTGCTGTATGACCACGTCTCTGTCTTCTCCAATAAAAAGCTCTGCGAATGGATCCGCAAGTCTCACGTCTCGTCAGCCCCGTAACAATAACAAACGGATCAAACAATTCCTTATACATTTAAATAATCTTATCTAAAAACAGTCTCTTCACTCATGTTGACTTGACTGATCTTTTAGTAAATCACGTAAATGTAGTTTACCCAAAAATTAAAATTAGCCCATAAATTACTCACCCTCCAGTCATCCTAGGTGTATATGACTTTCAGACAAATCCAGTCGGAGTTATATTAAAATGGTATTTGATCTTTCAAGCAGTTTAATGCCACTCAGTGGGTGTTGCATGCATCAGACCAAAAGAAGTTAAATAAAAAGCGCCCATCCATAAATATTTTTTCTGTTAACAAAGGCCTTCTGTAGCGAATCGATGCATTTTGTAAGAAAAATATCCATATTCAAAACTTAATAATCACTTTAATGTAGCTTGCGCTCACTGTTGTAAATGGAAGCAGTTCCAGGCGGATGACGTATGAGGTCAGCGCTGCGCATGCGCCGCTCAGAAGTGACGAACGCGGAAGCACAAGGGAGAGATCAAAACAAAACAACGATTTGTCTGAAAGAAGAAAGTCATATACACCTAGGATGACTTGAGGGTGAGTAATTTATGGGCTAATTTTCATTTTGGGGTGAACTAACCCTTTAATTCAGCATCAGCTTTATTCTTCTCATATTCATTATATCACATTAGAGCTACAGATTCTAGTGTTTGCCACTTACACTTTATGTGAACTTTCTAGGAAATAGTTTGGATGATAAAACATTTGCTAAGAACATAAATGTCCATCTAACAGCTCAAGCACATCAATGGAGTCTCACTGTAGGGTTGAGTAGATATTCTCAGGAAAAGCAGCTCAAAGGCTATGAATAGATTCACCATTATTTATTACTTTAGAGCGGTCAGAGACACTGAAACTTCACAAGGACCCTTAATACACAGTCAGGTTTGATTTGGTTTCAATACACTGAAGCATTGCTAATATACAGCCTGACTTCATGTTTGGGGTCTTTATGGTCAAATTCATCCATGTGTTACAGGCCAATAAATAATTTTTATCATGTTTGAGGATCATCTGATCTATTAACAAGTTCACTGATTTCATATCAATAATAATAAATCTAAAGGAGAAATGAGATAAAAAGTTGAGATGTAAGTGAATTTTTGAACTGTTGGTGCCGCTGGTGGTGTTTGACAGCTAAATATATCTCCCAGAAGAATGAGCTGAGAGAAATGAATCCCAAGAGATTTCCAGAGCTGAAAGCCATTTGTAAGTGGTGTCTCTTTCAAAAGAAGATGTTCAGGAGAGAGTCTGACTGATGATTATATAATAACACACTCATGAAATGTTTCTCTGTGAGTCTCTGTCACAGCAGGATCTGCTCAAGTTCACTATGATCCTGTTCTTCTAGATCTCTGTTACCTGCAGGAACTGGATGTGATCCTGTGTGTGTGAAAGCTGCTCCAGCTCAGCGTCTCTCCTCCTCAGATCATTGATCTCGTGCTCCAGTCGTCCTTCAGCTCGACTCACTGCAGTCTTTTCCTGATCTCTGATCAGCCGTATCAGCTCAGAGCAGCGTCTCTCAATGGGGCGGATGAGCTCAGTAAAGATCCTCTCACTGTCCTCCACTGCTGTCTGTGCAGAGCGCTGTTAGGACACACAGTGATTCAGGCTTCAGTGAGTCTGAACTGAGACGGAGACAAACTTCTCTTCTTCTCTAGACTCACCTTATGAGACTCCACAGCCTCTCTCAGCTGCTGAAGATCTTTCTCTCTCTGCTGGATTCTCTGCTGGAACGTCTTCTGCATCTCCTTCAGCTGCTTCTGCAGGACAAACAGATGATAATAAATGCAAGTATTATAAAAGTGAAACTGACACAGACGTAGAGCTTCACGCTGACAGTGTTTCTGCGGTGTACAGTAGTAGAGCTTGTATTTTGACTGATGAAAGTATATATTGTCAAAGAACAGGTAGTAGTTCACACCATCATTTTATGTTTAATCAAAGCCCATTTAGTGAAAGTTTGTGCTGATGAAGGTTTCTGGTGCATTTTCAGCCAACAGTGAAACTGCTGTTCATTTCTGCTGCCGTGTGACGTGTGAATGCTGTAAGCTGTTAATATTGTGCATATGAAACGAGTGTCAGCAATATTTCATCAGTGTCTAGTTTTAAATACCTGTTTCTCTGTCGTCTGTTCTGCAGCTGATACAGTGTCGTGGTTTTTATGTTCATCCATCGTACACAGCATGCATATATATTTCTGGTCAGTGCGACAGAAAACCTCAAGGAGCTTCTCATGTTTCTGGCAGATCATCTCCTGCAGTTGTCCAGTAGCATCAGTCACTTTGTGTCTCTTTCCTCTAAACAAGCTCTCATGATGTTCGAGGTGATTCTGACAGTAAGAGTTCAGACACACCAGACAGGACTTGACAGCTTTGTATTTTCTTCCAGTACAGACGTCACACTGCACATCTCCAGCTCCAGCGTAACAGTCAGCAGGACGTTTCCTCTTCTTCAGTTTCTCCACCACTTCAGCCAGCATGGTGTTTCTAGCTAAAACAGGTCTTGGACTGAAGGTCTGTCTGCACCGAGGGCAGCTGTAGACTCTCATCTGATCCTCCTGATCCCAGCGGGCTGTAATACAGTTCTCACAGTAACTGTGTCCACACTGGATGGTCACTGGATCCTTCAGGAGATCCAGACACACTGGACACTTGAACTCATCCTGAGAATATATGGCTTCTGCCATTTTACTTCATGAATACAGACACGAACATACAACAGCTCAACCACACTTTCACTTTCTCTGAACTGATTCCGGTTTCCTGGTTCTGTGTTTGAGTGACGTGTGTAAAACTGGCATGTCTGCGAGTCTGTAAAGCTCCTGTAGAGTTTAGACTCACAACTGACTCTTATTAAAATAAACAGTGATATGGATAGTGACATATAAACCAAGTATGATAACCCATACTCGTAATTTTCCTCTGAATTCAACCCATCCAAGTGCACACAGACAGCAGTGAGTAGTGAACACACACATTAATTCATTCAACTTTATTTCCAGACTCAAGGTCCATTAGTAAAACACTAAAACAACACAAACAGTACGAAACACATTAAAAGAGACAGTTCTACCAATGTTTTCTTATAAGTGACTGGTATCGCACCACAGTAAGCCTATAATTTGACAACAACAATATAATAGCATCCTGTGAAACATCCAACTGATAAATAAATGTATACATCAAATTTCTCATTAAAGCCACACAGGATTGAACCCTTGCCTTACAGAATTGATCACCTGCACTGCTCTACCTTGTTTTTTTCAGCAGAATCCTTATACAGTCACTGTAAGCAACTGTAATGATTAGTCCACTGGAGTCGAGTTGTGATGATGAACCCAAGTGCAGTTTATTTACAATGTGAAATCCAAACAATAAACAAAGACTTGACTTGACTTGAAACAAACTTGACATGACATGAACGGACTTGGCATGAACAGACTTGACCGTAAACAGAAACACAACTCATCAACAGCAGGTTACGACATCAATACACAACAAGAGACAATAGCAAGAAGAGGGCTAATTATAGCAAACACTAAAGGTCACATGACAAGAATCAACCAATGAGCAAACAGAACTGAGAACCACATGACAGGACAATAACCAATGGGAAACAAGGCACATGACTAAAGCAACCAATCAGAACATGAAACACACACTAGGCAGGAATACAAAAGGATCAAGGGAAATCACACGACTAGAAAGGGATTATGACTATGACAAAATAAGAGACATGAAAACAATGAACATGAAACAAAACCCCAAAACAGACATGACAGCAACCTGAAGCTCACATAGGCTCTCTTTTTTTAAACTTAACCCACAAAAGGTGCAGTAAAAAAATGTACAATATGCTCAAAATAGTTTTATCTTTACCTGATCCGAACACATATAAAATATTCTCACCAACGTATTTGCTTTAGTATATAACATACAATGCTTCCTTTACATGTCATCATCATCACTCATTTAATCATTAATTATATGACCCAACATTTTTTACACATTTAATACTTGCCCTGACAGATTAAAATCAGGGAAATTAAGTTATTTATTTTCTTTTGTTCTGCATATAATAGCAATAATCTTTTATGTATTATATTGCACATCATATCTAATCCCATAATCAGAACAAATATTTAGCAGCTGTTGAAAACCAACACTACTTTGGGAAAAAACAACTAAATCATCAGCATACATAAAATGATTGGTCATATTATTATGAAGCATGCATCCAGTCTTACAGTCACTTAATTATTCCTATAATTCATTCATATAAACTTTAAAAAGGGCTGGTGAAAGTAGACCCCATGGTCATGATTCATTTCCAGTTAGCAATGTGCAGCCACAGCAAGGACAATGTTCTGGATCCAGAACACCTGAGAAGAGATGATGCCAACCACTCAGAGGACCTCAGATGATGCCCAACCCTGAAACAACTTACAGAACTACCACATTTTGGTATAAGTTTGTTTGCAACATATAATAATTGCTGTTAATAGTGTTCATCGTCTGTTTGATTACGTCTTTAATTGATTTTTCCATACATTTCTGCTATATGTACATTAACTGACAGTCACCACTGATAAGCTATCACTAAATATTGTAGAAACTTAATTTGCTGTAAAGTTGCTTTGCAACGAATTGTATTGTGAAAAGCGCTATAGAAATAAACTTGCATTGAATTGAATTGAATCCAAGTCTACTGGAATTAGCTTGTTCTGTGCAAAACAACATCTATTGGAAAGGTGTTTTGCTTTGAAAAAAAAAAACTCAACGAGACAAACCTGACATTTGAGTAAGGAATGTGGAAGTCGCTTGATCTGTGTAGTTTGTGGAGCCACTCATCCAACTGTCCTGCACATTTATCACAAGAAAGTAACTGTGAAGGAGCAAGAGGAAAAACAAATGAATGTCTGCTAAACCTGGACTCAGGAAGCTCAGGTACCTTTTGTTCAGAACGTTTAATGAAAGAGCTGAGCATGAGTGGAAAGAGGGTCAATATTTTTCTTTGTACCATGGGTCAAGAACAGTCTGTGTCCTGCAATGTTATTGATGGGCTAGAAATTGGTGGTATCAACAGCAATCATTTATTCCCATTTCCAGATGGTAATGGGCCATTTGCCACAAAAATCCTATTGGGAAGGGTTGTCAATGGGACCATGGAAGGAAACAGTGACCACAAGAATGAAAACGGGCATTCAGCTGTTACTGTTAACAGAATTTCTGTCATGAAACTGGAGGAGCTGCTTAACAACCTGTTCAATCATGATTTCAGCGAAAGGACTGCGGATAAAAGATAAATGTTAAGAACAGATCTTTGGTTCATGAACATAATGAACAGCACAGTCGCTATTCAGGATGGACATTACAGCCTAATATTGGCTGGTACATTCCTCATCACTGGGTGTTTCATCCTAAGAAAGGATCATTAAGAGTTGTGTTTAATTGTGCAGCAGCATATAAAGGTGCATCAATTAAAAGTCAATTGTTGCAAGTGTAATCCCCGGGTCCTACTCACACACACGCCGAGCGGGACTCAAACTCGGGTCACCGGCATGGGAGGTGTGCGCATTAACAAGCGGCTATTACCGCAGCGGTCCCCCCCCCCCCCCCCCCACCCCCCTCCCCCCTTTAGCGTCAGCTCTAGTGCACCTCTTTAGATCAGGGGAGTGAGGTTTACCTGTACAGCACCAGCTGGACCCTGTTACACAAGGTCCCACTCTAACCAATTATTTGGTAGGTGTATTGATGAAATTCAGGCAAGAACCAGTAGCCTTCATGGCTGACACTGAAGCGATGTCCCATCAAGTCAAGGTAGCCAAGGAAGATGTGGATTTTCTTTGATTCTTATGGTGACCTGGTGGAGAAACAACTAAAGAACCCATTACATTCAGGATGACAGTTCATCTCTTCGGAGCCATGTCTTCTCCAAGCTGTGCTTGTTATGCCTTGAGACAGACAGCAAAAGATAACCAGTAAGACTTTCCATCATATGTAACTGAAACCATCAATAATAACTTATATGTAGATGATTGCTTAAAGAGCGTCTCTTCTGAGGAAGTGATCTTTATGGTTAAAAATCTCACTGTGCTTTGTCAGAAAGGAAGCTTCTGTCTTGTAAAATGGATCAGCAACAGCCGCAAGCTGGAAGCTGACACCTTTCAATTTAAGATTTCTGTGAAAAGTCAGATATGCACAAGGAGGGGCATTTTATCTGTTGTAAGCTCTGTGTACGATCCTATGGGATTTCTAGCACTGCTTATTCTGCCTGCTAAAGTGCTTATGCAGGAGTTGTGCAGACAGAATTTGGGGTGGAATGAGGTTATTCCATCAGTCCTCCAGAAGCAATGGAATCATTGGATATCCGAATTGGACAGAGTTGTAGAGTTCAAGGTGAAAAGATTTTTTTAAACACATGGATTTCAGACTGCCCACTCATGCTTGTTTACATCACTTTGCTGATGCGTGCGAAAGTGGTTATAGCACAGTTTCATATCTTAAGTTGCGGAATACTGCAAACATGGTACATGTGGCCCTCTTGCTTGACAAGTCTAGAGTAACACCATTGAAACCAGTGAACATACCTCATTTGGAGCTCACAGCAACTGTACTGACAGTCAAGGTTGACATCATGCTGAAGGAGGAATTGCAACTTTCTTTGGAAGATTCAGTCTTTTGGACTGACAGCACGACTGTTCTTAATTATATCAGGAATGATATCAAATTATTTCATACATTTGTTGCTAATAGAGTGTCTTACATAAGAGATGTTTCATAACCTCAACAGTGGAGATATGTTCCTATTAAAGAAATTCCAGCAGACGATGCATCTCGTGGACTAAAGGTGGAACATTTCTTAAGTATTAAGTGATGAATTGATGGTCCTAGCTTTCTCTGGGAACTGAGCAACACACTGTTTCCTGTAAGTGAACTGGTTTTGACAGATAATGACCCAGAAGTTAAAGGGGAATTGAAAGTAAATGCTGTAGTAAATGAAAGTAAAAACAATTCGACTTGTAATTACTTGGATGGAATGGAATGGAAACGTCTAAAGATTGCAGGTGCCTGGTACTTGAAAATTCTGATGGAGCTCAGTTGTAAAAGAAAGGAGATTTCAGCTTTGAAACAGATCAACAATGTTACTGTAGATGCAAAATTACAGGAATTTAAGGCATCTCTGGGCGAACAAAATTTGACTGTGGAGGATCTATCCACAGCTGTAAATCCCGGTTTAGTTAGAAAAATAAGGGTCCACTGAAAAACATCCCATAGAGCACTTTTAGTCCAACGAAGCAATAATGTTATAATATGGATGCTAATTCCTTTGTTTACGTCTAATTTCTTCGGGGACAGTTACAGTTTGTATCTGTTATGGAATAACTTACGCTCAAAAAACTGCATCTTGGTAGTAAAAAGCAACATGGTTTTGTAGCATACAGTGTCACAAACAGAATGAGACCATCCACTAAAAAAAAAGTCAAAGATAGACGGAATATAGTTTATTTGAAATCTGGCGCTCTCTCGTGGCGGCTCATGATGCACGCTGTGACGCACCCGTCACTCTTCTGATAGAGCAGATTTAGACTAAGACAGGAGTGCAAGTCCTGGCTCTCTGGACCTTTCCATCTGGAGATCCCACCTGCAATCTATTCCAATATACAAAATAGGAGGTTGGTGGACAGTGGAATTTTGGCACCAAACTCAGGGGGGGCTGCTGAGTGCTGATAAATAGGTTTGATCAAAATATATCATCATGAAAGGTCTCAACCCCTTGTGTCCACAAAACACCTATCTGAAGCCCATTATATAGGTTGGGAGTGGGACGCATCCCATTTCCAACCTATATAATGGGACTCAAATAGGTGTTTTGTGGACACAGTGGTTTAGGCTGTTTCCTCTTAAACTATCTTGATAAAAACCTGTATATCTGCATCCATAAGGACCTCCAGAGTCAACAGCACCATGTTTTATGTCAAAATTCATCTGTCCACAACCCTCCTATTTGAGGCCCACTGAATAGGTTGGAAATGGGACCTAGATTGGTAGACAATACTTCATTTACATTGCTATGTCAATCTCATTGAATTAATTGCAAATAGGATATGTGTCCATTTGCAAGTTATTGAATGGGATTGGTTTAACAGATTGGTGGACATTTATCCCACTAACCTATTATTATGATCCCATTAAATAAATTGTAAATGGACATATATCCCAATTGCAATCTACTGAATGGGATAGGTTTAGTACTTTGGTTGACATTTATCCCACTAACCTAATAAAGTGCTCCCATTCAGTAGGTTGTAAATGGACACATATCCCAATTGCAATCTATTGAATGAGATCGGTATAGTACTTTGGTGGACAATCATCCCACTAACCTACTATAGCGGTCCCATTCAATAGGTTTCAAATGGACACATATCCCAATTGCAATCTACTGAATGGGATTGGTTTAGTACTTTGATGGACATTTATCCCACTAACCTATTAAAGGGTTCCCATTCAATAGGTTTCAAATGGACACATATCCCAATTGCAATCTACTGCATGGGATCGGTTTAGTTCTTTGGTGGACATTTATCCCACTAACCTACTGTAGCAGTCCCTTTCAATGAGTTGCAAATGTACACATATCCTAATTGCAATCTACTGCATGGGATCAGTTTAGTACTTTGGTGCACATTTATCCCATTAACCTATTAAAGTGCTCCCATTCAATAGGTTGCAAATGGACACATATCCCAATTGCAAGCTCGACTGATGGGATGGTTTGGTACTTTGGTGAACATTTATCCCACCTAACCTTGTAAGAGGGTTCCCATTGATAGGTTGCAAATGGACACATATCCCAATTGCAATCTACTGCATGGGATCAGTTTAGTACTTTGGTGCACATTTATCCCATTAACCTATTAAAGTGCTCCCCTCCATAGGTTTGCAAAAGGACCATTCCCACTGGCATCTATGAATAGGATCGGCTTAGTACTTTGGTGGACAATCACCCCACTAGCCTACTAAAGCGATCCCATTCAATAGGTTGGAAATGGACACATATCCCAATTGCAATCTACTGAAGGCATCGTTTTGTACTTTGGTGGCCTTTTTCCCACTAACCATACATGCTCCCATGCAATAGTTGCAAAGACACCTATCTCACTTTGGCAATCTATTGAATGGGATTGGTTTATTTCTTTGGTGGACAATCATCCCACTAACCTACTATACCGATCCCCTTCAATAGGTTGCAAAGGGACACATATCCTACTTGCATGCAATCTGAGGGAGGCAGTGGTTCACACTGATCAAGGGTTAATTTTGTCACTTTAGTAGTAAGCACAAATATAGTTTGTGGGAACCTGAATGGGGTAGGGGTCCCGAGGCAGGCAGTGGTCGCAGTGGTCAGGGGGTCATTCTGTACTTTAGTGGTAAGTTGAACAAATAGTATCAAGGCACGATGTCGCACCGACCTGGATGGGAAATGGGACAATGGCAGTAAGCGGGATAGGGTTCCCGCATGCCAAAGTGATGGGAAATGGATGGATAAGCATGGGGGGTACCGCCCGAACAGCGTTGACTTCCACTTATTTGAATGGGAGACCCCCTATGCATGGCTGAGTTGGACGTTCTGGCGCCCTGACTGTGGGCATTGCTGAACTGCGGTTGGGATCCTTCAGGCTTTTGGGGTCTCTCGTTGCGGTACTCCCAATTGTTGGACCAGACCAGGTCGGCGGGGCAGATGTCGTCGACCTGCCACCAACACCTTTTCGGGGTCCGTGTGTCGCCAGCCCAAAGTTTGATTTTACGGAGCCCCGACATGATAGCTGAATGGACGCTTTTTTTGTCCGTGTGGGCTTCTTAGAGTCATTCATTCAGGCTTAAATATTTCAATTACATGCATTAGTGTCAGCTGATCTGAGTGGCAAACATGACGTCATTCCTGCACGAGGAGAGAAATGGATAGTGATTTGAGGATTAGATTGATAAGTGTAGTTTTACTTTGATACTTGATATATTAGGCTGCGCGAACAATCCTGGGGAGCGGATTAATAAGCCTGTTGAGGAGGTGGTGTAATGAGCAGATTAAAAGCAGTTTTATGGAATGTTGCAGTGGGCGGTTGGTTTGCCGTCAAAAGAGAAAGAAGGGAGAGACAAAATAATATAAAACAAGATAAAGTCTTTGATAGATACTGGTAATGTTTTGATGGAAGAGCAGCAGGAGACAAAAGTAATCACATATAATTCATGTTGATTAGGTTGCTATTTTGTTGTCAGTGGATGGTTGGTGCGCACTGATTTATAGAATGCTGATATTTCAGTGATAAATACAAACATTGGCTGTGATCAGAATGAGGCGCTACGGCTGAAGGGATCAAGTTCAGTGGCGGGAGGCTCTGTAGGAACATACTGACCCTCGGAAGAGAGCAGAGCCGCGCTCTACATGCGCGGGAGAGGCAAGGAACCCACGACAGACACACACACACACCACACCTAACAGTCATGGCCAAAGTTTGGGCAGGACATCAATGTTGTGTTTTTGCAAAGTTTGCGTGCTTCAGTATTTGTATGTTATTTTTTCACGTTTCTATTTATACTGAAAACAATGATACATACATATTTTAAAGGCTTTTATTGGCAAGAAAATATGAGTCAATATTTACCGTGTTGACCCTTGTTCTTCATAACCTCTGCAGTTCCCTCTGGCATGCTGGATATTAGCTTCTGGGTCAAATCCTGACTGATGGTGATCCATTCGTGCCTTTTTAGTTCTCGGAGTTTATCACAATTTGTGGCTTTCTGCTTGTCCACTCGTCTTTTGAGGACGGACCACAGGTTCTCTATGGGATTGAGATCCGGGGGAGTTGCCTGGTCACAGATCCAAAATTTCAATGTAATGATCTTCGAGACACTTCTTTATCACTCTTGCTTTGTGACATGTTGCTCCATCATGCTGGAAAATGCACAAATAATCACAAAATTGCTCATGGATCATTGGAAGAAATCGCTCTTGCAGGACATTTTGATACCATTATTTATTCGTGGCAGTGTTTTTGGGCAGAATTATGAGAGAGCCCACTCCCCTGGTTGAAAAGCAACCCCACACATGGATGGTCTCAGTATGCTCACTGTTGTTACACACGACTCAAGTCATTCACCATCGATTTTCCAGATGTCCCAAAAAGTCGGAAGGGAGATTCATCAGAGAAAATAACTTTGCACCAGTCTTCTGCTGTCCAATCCTTGTATGTCCTGTAGAATTTCAGTCTGTCCTTGACGTTTTTCTTGGAGAGAAGTGGCTTCTTTGCTGCCCTTCTTGACACCGGGCCGTTGTCCAAAAGTCTTGGCCTCATTGTGTGTGCAGATGCTCTCACACCAATCTGCTGCTATTTCTGAGCAAGCTCTGCACTGCTGGTGAGACGATTCCAGAGCTGACTCCTAAGGAGGAGATTGTCCTGGCACTTGCTGGACATTCTGGGATGTCCTGAAGACTTCTTCACTGAAGTTGAACCTCTCTCCTTGAAGTTCTTGATGATCCTGTAAATGTTTTTTTCAGGTGCAATATTCTTTGTAGCAAATTCCTTGCATGTGAGGCCATTTTGATGCAAAGCGAGGCTGCACGTGTTTCTTTGGAGGTAACCATTGTTAACAAGAACACAATGACTGGAAGCGCTTCTTCCCTCATTTTTATAGCAATCAGTCTGCTCTTACAATCGAATTAGTATGATAGTGATTTTACCTGACTATAACTCATTCACACTTTCACATTTGCTGCTGATATGATTAGTCAATTAATGTTAGCTGGTCATTTTTGTGTCAGGATCAAAAAACAGTGAAAATTTTTCATTTTTGTAAAAGTTCATTTTTTGGCCAATTAAGTTTTTAGCAATTATTTAAAATGCATCTGATCACTCTACCCAATAATCTAGAAACAATGTGAATGAAAACCACAACAGCTAAAGCAGCAAACTTTGCAAAACACAAAAATTATGTCATTGCCATAACTTTTGTCCCTGCCGCACACCCTATTTCAAAGCTTAAAACTTCATGTACTTTACAGGTTTTAGACCCTGATCGTTATCTAGAAAATTTTCACAAGACTGTATCCTAAAATAAAAACACATTCCACAGTTCATAAACAGAGACTCTGACACAGAGCACACAAACCCTGGAAAGGGCCAAACTCCCTAAAGTGATTGACTTAAATTGATTTGTTACTGTGATCATTTGAACTGAACGGTTAATATCCTAGTAAATAATAGAAATGATTTGATTGACCACTACATTAAACCTAAAGCAACACAAACAGATGTTAAGAAAGCACGAACACATGGTCCCCTCTAGGACTCACACAAACACACACACTGATCTTACTGCTATAGTGAGGCGGTTTATTGAAGGCTGACAGTTGCCAGGATTGGTGACCCATACTAGGGAATTATTGCTCTGGCATTTATCCATCCTAAGTGCCACACTCACATTGACACACCACACCGGTGAACACACACCCGACAGAGCCATTATGCTGGCTGCACCCGGGAGCATTGGGTGTTCGGCGCCTTGCGCAGGGCACCTCATCGTGGTATTGAAGGTGGGAAGAGTGCTGTACATTCACTCTCCCCCCCCTACAATCCCTGCCGGTCGCGAGACTCAACCCACAACCACACTGCATTATTTCAGGACTCGAAGTTCAGCCTGCAGTATTAATTCATGCAGAGAAAAGAGACTCTATAACACTCACTGTTAATGATTTATCATGCAGCTCAAAGCATTAGGGGTAAAGCTCTCACAGTCTTTCTTATTCATCAACAGTTTCACTGATGAAGCCAGAGCAAACCCACACCCGGATGAGCGCTGAGGAATTGTTCTGACCTGTGTGGATAGCTCATTGTGTCAGACGCTGTAGAGAGGCCAGAGTCCCACTGTGATCCACAAACACCCTATTCTCCGGATGATGTCTCTAAACGGGAGAACCGTGTGTATGTTATTGTGCCAGAATGAGTATCTGGAAGGAAAGCAGATCAAACTCCAGGACTGATCATTAGATCCAAACAAACACTCAACACCTCCCTTCCTGCTGATGCTCTTGTATGACACTGATATTAACACATCATTATCTCCGCTCCACTCGATCTCCCAGTAACAGCGTCCACACACCCTCTCTCTACACAACACCCACGAACACATCAAATCTGTCTTGATTATCAGGATCGCTGATCTGGTGTAAGTGACAGTAAGCATCTTTGCTCTCATAAAGACGGGAGTGTTTGTTCACTGTGTTCCAGATCCAGATGAGTTGATGGGAATCTGAGGAAAAAACACATCAGAATCAGGAATTATGAATCTGTTTGAACTTTTCATGTAGCTGAACTCTTCATGTTCAGTGTATCATCAGTGTCTCAGTGCAGATGAGCAGATATCATGTGCAAATCATAATTTCATAATCAATTCAGAAACACTTATTTCACCTTCTACAGGAAGAACATGAACACACTCAGTGAGTTTTTTTGCTTGTTTTCTTACTGACTTACATTGTAGGAAGTCGTTCCTGGTCCTGGGAACAATGTTGGTGGATGTGACTGTGGAAATCAACAGACATGAATAGTGTGATTCTCATGTCAAGAGAAAATTATACTGCATCCATTCCTAAGACATTTCTAGTATGATGTTCTCCATGATATGAGATGATGATGAACTTGTTTCTGAGAGCAGATGCATCTCCAGGACTTTACCTCTGTCTGAGATCTTCTTGAGCTCCTCTTTGCAGAAATCCTCCAGTTTGTCTCTCAGCTGATGGACAGATTCTCTCAGGTCATCAGAAGAGACGAGAGAACTGAAGAGATCGTCATTTATGTCTGTAGATTCAGGAGGTGTTGAGAGAGACTGGAAACTCTAAAGAAAACAGAAATCAAACTCATCAGCTCCACACTTCACCCAATAACCTGCAGGAACATCAGATTTGACTCGACTAATCTGTAGTAGCTCACCTCAATCCAGCACTTTCACAGCATCAGCTTTATTCTTCTCATATTCATTATATCACATTAGAGCTACAGATTCTAGTGTTTGCCACTTACACTATATGTGAACTTTCTAGGAAATAGTTTGGATGATAAAACATCTGCTTACAACATCAATGTCCATCTAACAGCTCAAGCACATCAATAGAGTCTCACTGTAGGGTTGAGTAGATTTGCTCAGGAAAAGCAGCTCAAAGGCTATGAATAGATTGATCATTATTTATAACTTTAGAGACACTGAAACTTCACAAGGACCCTTAAGACACGTTCAGGTTTGGTTTGGTTTCAATACACTGAAGCATTGCTAATATACAGGCTCACTTCATGTTTGGGGCCTTCATGGTCAAATTGATCCATGCGTTACAGGCCAATAAAGATTTTATTGGGTTTGAGGATCATCTGATTCAATTTTTGATGAATGTTACTCAGAATCGGTATTATCATGTTCACTGATTTCATCGTGATTTAATAAATAAGAAGCAAAAATAAGGCCAAAAGCTGAAATGTTAGTGAAGTTTTGGCACTAGTGGTGTTTGACAGCTAAATATTTCTTCAGAAGAAAGAGCTGAGAGAAATGATTCCTAAGAGATTTCCAGAGCTGAAAGCCATTTGTAAGTGGCGTCTCTTTCAAAAGAAGATGTTCAGGAGAGAGTCTGGCTGATGATTATATAATAACACACTCATGAAATGTTTCTCTGTGAGTCTCTGTCACAGCAGGATCTGCTCAAGTCCACTATGATCCTGTTCTTCTAGATCTCTGTTACCTGCAGGAACTGGATGTGATCCTGTGTGTGTGAAAGCTGCTCCAGCTCAGCGTCTCTCCTCCTCAGATCATTGATCTCCTGCTCCAGTCGCTCCAGTCGTCCTTCAGCTCGACTCACTGCAGTCTTTTCCTGATCTCTGATCAGCTGTATCAGCTCAGAGCGGCTTCTCTCAATGGAGCGGATGAGTTCAGTAAAGATCCTCTCACTGTCCTCCACTGCTGTCTGTGCAGAGCGCTGTTAGGACACACAGTGATTCAGGCTTCAGTGAGTCTGAACTGAGACGGAGACAAACTTCTCTTCTTCTCCAGACTCACCTTATGAGACTCCACAGCCTCTCTCAGCTGCTGAAGATCTTTCTCTCTCTGCTGGATTCTCTGCTGGAGCGTCTTCTTCGTCTCCTTCAGCTGGTTCTGCAGGACAAACAGATGATAGTGAATGTAAGTGTAATATTAAAAGTTACTCGAACGTCTTCAGACGGACAGTGTTTCTGCTGTGTTGTATTTTGAGTGATGAAAGTATATATTTTGTCAAAGAACAGATGAATGGTTCACTCCATCATTTTATGTTTAATCAAAGCCTATTTAGTGAAAGTTTGTGCTGATGAAGGTTTCTGGTGCATTTCAGCCAACAGTGAAACTGCTGTTCATTTCTGCTGCCGTGTGACGTGTGAATGCTGTAAGCTGTTAATATAGTGAAACGAGTAGTGAAACAATATTTCATCAGTGTGTAGTTTTAAATACCTGTTTCTCTGTCCTCTGTTCTGCAGCTGACACAGTGTCGTGGTTTTTATGTTCAATAACCGTACACAGCACACATATACACTTCTGATCAGTGCGACAGAAAACCTCAAGGAGCTTCTCATGTTTCTGGCAGATCATCTCCTGCAGTTGTCCAGTAGCATCAGTCACTTTGTGTCTCTTTCCTCTAAACCAACTCTCATGTTGTTCGAGGTGATTCTGACAGTAAGCGTTCAGGCACATCAGACAGTACTTGGCGGCTTTGTATTTTATTCCAGTACAGACATCACACTGCACATCTCCAGCTCCAGCGTAACAGTCAGCAGGACGTTTCCTCCTCTTCAGTTTCTTCTTCAGTTTCTCCACCACTTCAGACAGCGTGGTGTTTCTAGCTAAAGCAGGTCTTGGACTGAATGTCTGTCTGCATTGAGGGCAGCTGTAGACTCTCATCTGATCCTCATGATCCCAGCGGTCTGTAATACAGTTCTTACAGTAACTGTGTCCACAGGGAATGGCTACTGGATCCTTCAGGAGATCCAGACACACTGTACACATGAGCTCATCCTGAGAAAATCTGGCTTCTGCCATTTTACAGCATGAATACAGAGACACAAACACACAACAGCTCAACCACACTTTCACTTTCTCTTTCTCTGAGCTGATTCCGGTTTCCTGGTTCTGTGTTTGAGTGACGTGTGTAAAACTGGCATGTCTGCGAGTCTGTAAAGCTCCTGTAGAGTTTAGCTTCGACACACTTGACTCTTATTAAAGTAAACCGTGATATGGATAGTGATATATAAGCCAAGTATGATAACCCATACTTGTATTTGTGTCCCATACTTGTAATTTAACCCATCCAAGTGCACACAGACAGCAGTGACTAGTGAAAAACACACACACACACACACACACACACACACATATATTAATTAATTAATTCAACTTTATTTCCAGACTCAAGGTCCATTAGCAAAACACTAAAACAATACAAAACAGTACGAAACACATTAAAAAAGACAATTCTACCAATGTTTTCTCATAAGTGACTGGTATCACACCAGAGTAAGCCTATAATTTGACAATAACTATTATAATATAATTATAATAGCTTCCTGTGAAACATCCAACCGATAAATAAATTTATACATCAAATTTCTCATTAAAGCCAGAAAGGATTGAACTCTTGCCTTACAGAATAGATCAGCTGCACTACTCCACCTTGGTTTCTTCAGCAGAACCCTAATACAGTCATTGTAAGCAACCTGAAGCTCACATAGGCTCTCTTTTTTAAACTTAACCCACAAAAGGAGCAGTACAAAAAAATGTACAATATGCACAAAATAGGTTTATCTTTACCTGATCCGAACACGTATAAAATATTCTCACCATCATATTTGCTTGAGTATATAGCATACAACACTTCCTTTACATGTCATCATCATCACTCATTTAATAATTAATGATATGACCCAAATATTTTGTTTTAGTGCACACATTTAATACTGGCTCTGACAGTTAATTAGGGAAATTAAGATCTTTATCTTCTTTTGTTCTGAATATCATAGCAACAATCTTTTATGTATTATATTGCACATCATATCTAATCCAATAATCAGAACAAATATTTAGCAGCTGTTGAAAACCAACACTACTTTGGGAAAAAACAACTAAATCATCAGCATACATAAAAAGATTGATCATATTATTAAGAAGCATACATCCAGTCTTACATTCACTTAATTCTTAATATAATTCATTCATATAAACTTTAAAAAGGGCTGGTGAAAGTAGACTCCATTACTTACTCTAAATTAATTTGATTATAAACATCTAAAGATTATTATTATAAAAGGAAAAAGTCAATGTAGGAGCCATTTTAGTGCAATTTTATATGTGTCCATTGGGTGTTGCTCTGGCATGCTATATTAGGGCAAGAGGGCAATTGGTTAATGGGACAGGTGTGTATTTGTAGTAGGGAAGCACAGTTTTTGACCGTTCAGGATCTTTCTTCGTGTTGACCATTGTTATTGGATTATGTGTTGACAAGATTTGGACTTGATATTTTTACTCTGTGAACTAGTCGATTGACGCCACAGGAAGCTAACTGGAAGCAATGGTTATTCATTGGAACACAATAAAGACACTGTTTGCATCTTACCTCTGTTTTGCATGTGTCCAACATGGACAAGAGCGTCCTATTAAATCGCTGAAAACCTGACCGTTCCCCTGCGGGTGGTAGGGTGTTGTTCTGGAGCCTTTAATACCACTATACTGCTGGAGTTGTGCGAACAACTGGTTGTCAAACTCCTTCCCCTGGTCATGGTGCAATCAATCAATCAATGCATACACTTGAGCAAAGCGAGTAAAATGGTCCATAATGACCAAGATATATTCATACCCGCCTTTGTATTTCTCCAGATGAAGAAAGTCAACTGAAACCAGTTCAAAGCGGTGTGTTGTTTCAATATTGGTGAGTGGTGCTCTGTTTGGCTTGTTGGGGCGTTTTGTCTTGAGACAGCGACATACTCGTAAGACATGATGTTCAATGTCCCTCTGCGTCTCCCTGTCCCTCTCCTTTGGATGAGATGTTAAACCGAGGTCCTGACTCTCTGTAGTCATTAAAAATCCCAGGATGTCCTTCGAAAAAGAGTAGGGATGTAACCCCGGCATCCTGGCCAAATTTGCCCATTGGCCTCTGACCGTCATGGGCCTCCTAACCATCCCCATATTCATCACTCTGTCTCCTCTCCACCAATAAGCTGGTGTGTGGTGGGCGTTCTGGCACAATATGGCTGCCGTCGCATCATCCAGGTGAATGCTGCACACTGGTGGTGGTTGAGGAGATTCCCCCTTCTATGTAAAGCAATTTGAGTGCCCAGAAAGGCACTATATAAATGTAAGGAATTAAATTATATGTGGCCAGGAAAATCTGTCTCGCATTAGGTGGAGCATCCTCTCTACACCGAGGTGACCCATATTTTCGTGCAACTCTTTAAAGGCCAGGCCATGGAACTTCTTGGGCAGCACCAGCTGTGATAAGGTTGCTGTTTTCCTGTGAAGTACCCCATGCTCATCCAGGAACAACCTTTTTCTCTCCCGCATCAGTACTGCCCGGCCATCATGACCAGTTCAATCTCTGTCTCTAAGCCATTGGTTTATTCTTATGCAGTTCAACACAGGGCTGATCACTGGATCCTGTTCCTGGGCATCCTTCAGCACTCCTCTGCCGAAGTTCAACCGGTTATCCTCTTCTTCACCTAGTGCTGTCTCAATGGTCACCGGACACATCCACAGAGTGTGTTCTTTTGACTGAATACTGAGAGCTTTGGTCACACAGCTGATAACATCCGGACTCACTTCCACCAAACACTTCTGCATATATTCCTCCATCCCCAGTGGCATGCATGACAAACCATCTGCATCAGTGTTGGTTTTCCCTGGATGATACTTAATCATGAAATTAAAATCAGCCAGCTCTGCAACCCAGCGATGTGTAGTGGCATTTAGTTTGGCTGTTGTGAGCACATATGTTAAAGGGTTGTTGTCGGTGTAGACGACAAAAAAAAGAAGTATAGTAGAGGTAATCTCTGAAGCGTTCACATATTGCCCACTTCATGGCCAAGAACCCCAGCTTTCCTGAATGCAGATGATAGTTTCTTTCTGCGGCAGTTAGAGTTCTGGATGCGTAAGCAATTACCCGGAGCTTGCCTTCCTGTCTTTGATATAACACTGATCCCAGCCCTTCTTGGGATACATCGCAGTGAAGGATGAATGGCTCTTCAAACTTTGGGTAACCCAAAACAGGAGGTAGTGTAAGAAGATCAGTCAACTGGCAGAGCACCTCCTGGTGCTCTGACATGCACCCTTTTCCAGGCTCAGAAGGTCGTAGAGCGGGTATAAATCCCAACAACGTCCGAAGGTCCCCAACCGTTGCTGGTTTCCACTTTCGCAAGGCCTGAACAGGTGCTAGGTCTGTAGGGTCCATTGTATGTCCATCTTTGGACACAAGCTTTCCCAGGTACCTTACATGATTCTTAAAGACTTCACATTTTCTTGCTGTCAGCTTAATTCCATGTTGTTGGTAGTGCTGCAAGATTTTCCACAAGCCTCTAAGGTGGTCTTCAAAGGTTTTGCTGTGAACTAGAGTGCCATCCAAATATGACAGGCATATCTCATCTCTCAGCCCTATTAGACATTCCTCCATGCAGTGTTGGAACTCTGCTGGTGCTGAAGACAGGCCAAATGGAATGCGGACCCATTCATAGAGCACCCAAGGTGTAATAAAAGCTGTCAATGGTCGGCTATTTCCTCCAAAAATCCTTGGTGGTAAGCTTTCCCTTGGTCTAAGATGGAAAACCAAGCACTTCCACTGAGACTGTCCAGCATGTCTTGAATGCGGGAAATTGGATGGTGGTCTGGGATAGATTTCTGGTTCAGTTCGCGATAGTCACAGCACAATCGCTGACTCCCATCTTTCTTCTGCACGCATACAATGGGCAATGAATATACAGACCTTGATTTTGTAATCCAGCCACGGTTCAAGAGATCTTCTAGGTATTCTTTGACTTCCTTATGAAGTGGTTTTGGTACCGACATGTACAGTATGTTCGCCTCATTGGTGTTGTGTCTTTCAGTCTGATTTTCAACTCCAGCAATGGGATACAACCAACGTCTTCGTCATTTCTGGAGAAAGCAGCACGTTCCTCCCTCAGCAACTTCCTTACCTCATCCTGCTGTTGAGGCAACAAATGACTCACAAGAACAGGTGGATCCCATCGGTCTGCATTGGGCTGCACCATGTACTATGAAATCACTTCTTTTGTCATTTTAGCTTTCTCGACTCCCGACGTTTCCTCTCTGTGACTCATTACATCTTCAAAATCCACAGGTTTTGCAGCAGCAGGGTAGACCACTTTTACACTGTACATGGCCTAACACTGTGCGTGGTTGAAGTGCAATATCATGACATGTGTCATTACTTACTGGGATGAAGACTTTTGATCGGGTACCCTTCTGGAGCTTGACCACATTCTCAGTGACTGTCAGTCCCTCAGGCCAGTCAGGACTCTCAACTGGAACAAACAGCATTTCCTGGTTACATGTCAGAGGAATGGTATGCACTGAACACTTAACTACCTTTATCTCACCAGGTAGAATTTTTGTTCTTTGTGTGCTCCCTTTCACGGTTCCCTCTCTAAAGTTTGAGTCACCCTGTTGGACCAATCACATAAGCCCCTCTGCCCTCTTGCAATCTACTGAGAAGGCTGCAGTCAATGTTTTAAAAATAGCTTGAGTTGGTTGTTCTTTCTCCTGGTGTAGAAGATGTTCAATAACATTATATCCAATGATTGGCTCTTCTGCCACACCAGATGTTTTTGCTACCAGCAATGGCACAAGAAACTCTGTGCTGGATACACCAGAGGGCTCAAGCTGGAACATTACTTCAATTCATCCGCTGACAGGGATGTCTGTCTGATTTACAGCCTTTCCAGTCAATGTGCCTGGTCCCAGTATCTCCTCTGTGTCTTACTTTTGTATGAGGTAGATATTCTTTGCGCCACTTTTCATTGATCAGGCAGACCTGTGAGCCCGTATCCCATAATACTTGTGTTGGGACACCATCCAGGAAGCAATTGACAGTACATTTCTTTCCTATCAGGTTCAGCAGTTGAGCTTTCCGCTTAGGTGGGCTGCATAGATGGACCCCTCCGACCGTCTGCACTTGCAGAGAGCTGCTGTATATTTTCTTGCCGTACAAGGTGACTTATGTTGTTGCAGAGCAGCTCACTGGTGTTACCACACAACCCACATTGTCTCTGGCTCTGGGTGTGAAGTGCTGTTGAATCCACTGCCATCACTTGATCCACATTCACTGTATGCCGTGGTGCCCTACAGCCTTTAGAAAAATGTCCCGGCTGATCACATTTAAAACAGTGATTACATTGCTCACTGATGCCATTGTCTTGACATGACTTGCATATTTTTTTTGGAAGGTGGGTGGCCATGATGGAAGGATGGTTGTGATTCACGGATGCTGTTTTTGATTTCTGTTATCTCCTCTTTCAACTGTTTGACATGTTCAAACAATTCAGCCTCACGTTTGGATGTGTAGCTCTGGACCCTCTGTTCTTTCCCTCTAGCTGTTGCACCCTCTGTGAGTTTTTGTCCATCTGCTGCTTCTCCCAGTCTTTGTAGTACCTGTACATCAGCCTGGAGCTCATTTACTTTAGTCACTTTTGCATAGGTATTTTTCTTTTGTTTCTGTAGTCTCTAATTTTCAATACCCGCAGCCTCATTCAATTTCTCAATGAGCTCTTCATCTGTAATGGACTGATTTTACAGATCAGCTTTCAACTGGAATTTTATGTGATTGCTTGTGAGTCCGGTACTGACAGATTGCAAGAACTTCTTTTGGATGAGCTCAGCACTGTACTGTTCCTCAGCCTCTCCATCTCTGGAAGCGATTAGTAGCCTCTCTTTCAGTTCTATGGCTCTGAACAAGAAGTTTTGGGGTGATTCATGGCTGTCTTGTGTGATGTTCACCAGCTTGTGATACAAATCTGTGGGACTATCCTCTTTAAAATGGCCCTTAAGGATGGTTTATAATTAAAGATGGGTCAGATAACATTTAATTTCCAGCATATCCCGGAGTTTAAGACCTGGACTGATGGCCCTCACAGCCGGCCTCACAATGGCCTTTCTGCACTCCACTTTCAATCTTATGCATTCAATTTGTGTAAGCAGATCTTACTGACCTCTCTCTCCTATTTGTCCCAAATTTTGAAATTACTCCTGTTGGTCACCTCTGGCACTCATGATGGCTGTGGCTGAGCCTCCATGGATATAGCTGGAAATGCTCTGTTCTCTTTTATCCATACTTGATCACTCAGCCTCATAATTTTGCTCGCTAACGCTTTTGTAAAGTTCTGGAAACTAAGCTGGAGGTCTGCATATTGTTTTTTCAACTTTTCCAGCTCATCTTCATTCCCTCCTTACGCTCCTCATTGCCTAACGAGCACCCTGGCCTTTCATTTCTATAATCCATTCCACCACACTGACAACGAAATGACGTGCTGCTTCCTCCTTTTCTTTTTAAATTACATCATCAATCTCATTAATTCGATGTCTCCTGGAACTTTTGCAAGCACAGCCAATTCCCTAAGTTGATCAAGCGTCAGATGAGGTAAGTCTGCGCCGAGTCGATCTTGTAACTGCCGAAGATCCATTTTAGCTTCTGCATTCCTCTCTCACTCACACGCTTGCTGCAGCAGCCGCTCCGTGTATGCCTCTCCGTTGCTCGCATAGCTGTTCGCATTCCTTGAAAACTCCTAAGTTGGCTCGCCAATTTTTTTTACACACCAAGTCTACACATGTGTTTTTATGAAGAAATAAGGTCAGTTTTATTTCAAGAACACTTGCAACATAGAGTTACACTCCGGGGGAACAACATCAACAACACATGCTTATCCACCCATCTCTCGATTACTCTTACCTCGTTTTTTTAATCTCGCGATTCTACACATCTGTCTTCTACAAATCATGTATGCCAAGCTTTAGCTTAAAAGTCACAGACAGACTTTATACAAATACATACTATTGTGTAGATAGAGCATGAAAAAAACAGAACATTAAATATAAATCACAAGATAACTGTGTAATTATTTAAATACACTGAAATTAAATTCAATAATATTTGAGATTAACTAAATTTGTGTAACCCCTGAGTCCTACCCACACCCGCTCCGAGCGGGACTCGAAACTGGGTTACCAGCATGGGAGGTGTGCACATTTTACATTCAGGATGACAGTTCATTTCTTCGGAGCCGTGTCTTCTCCAAGCTGTGCTTATTACGCCTTGAGACAGACAGCAAAAGATAACCAGGAAGACTTTACATTTACATTTACATTTAGTCATTTACCAGACGCTTTTATCCAAAGCGACTTACAATTGGGGGATACATAAAGCGATTCTTCTTAAAGAGGCAAACAGACACAAGAAGTGGTTGTAATACCAAGTTCTTTAGACATTGTTCAAATAAGTACAAGCTAGAAAGAGAAGGAATAAATAAAGAGAGAGATACTTTTTTTTAAATTTTATTTATTTATTTTTTTTTTAGTTAGGAAGTCATTCGCTTTCGCAAGAGATGTGTATTTTCAGCTGTCCGCTTGAATTGTCAGGATGCAGCATTCCGGATAGGTTTGGGGAAAATCGTTCCCCCTCATTCCATGAATGGTGAGAAAAAAGAATGTTCTGGAAAATGATATTTGCAGCCATCCTCTCTGTGATTAGTACCCAGACTATGCGTCTGTCCTATCGGATCTCAGACTTCTGAAGGGGATGTAGATTCATAGTAGTGAGTGAAACTAGGCGGGTGCTGAGCCTGTGGCTTTTCTATATGCAAGCATCAATGTCTTGAACTTGATTCGGGCCGCAACCGGTAGCCAGTGCAAGGAGATGAAGAGAGGTGTAACTTGGGCTCTTTTGGGCTCGTTGAAGACCAGTCGTGCCGCTGCATTCTTAATCATTTGTAGAGGTTTGATTGTGCATAATGGAAGTCCAGCTAGATGAGCATTGCAGTAGTCCAGCCTAGAATTGGCAAGGGCCTGGACAAGAAGTTGTGCCGAATGCTCCGTTAGAAAGGGCCTGGTCTTTCTGATGTTGTGCAATGCAAACCTGCAAGATTGAGCGGTCTTTGCAATGTGGTCTTTGAAGGTCAGCTGGTTATCAAAAGTTACACCAAGATTTCTGACTGAAGTTGATTGGGTAATTGTAGAAGAACCTAGCTGGATGGAAAAATCATACTGTAGAGTTGGAGTGGCGGGAAGTACCAGGGAAGCGGTCAGGGGCATATGTGTCCAGGTTACGAGCTGTAAGTGACCTAGTTGCTTCCATCCAGGCCGAGATTTATCCTGAGCCAAATAGCAAATCCTGAGATCCGTGCAGCTACTGTTGGATCATCTGGTTGAAATGAAAGATAGAGCTGTGTGTCATCAGCATAGCAATGGTAGGAGAAGCCATGTGCCTGTATGATGGGACCCAGTGATGTTGTGTATATGGAGAAGAGGAGGGGTCCAAGAACTGATCCCTGAGGAACCCCAGTGACTTTCCATCATAAGTAATTGAAACCATCAATAATAACTTCTACGTAGATGATTGCTTGAAGAGTGTCTCTTCTGAGGAAGTGATCTCTATGGTTAAAAATCTCACGGCGCTTTGCTGTACTGGCAATCAAGTTTGACATCATGCTGAAGAAAGAGTTGCAACTTTCATTGGAAGATTCAGTCTTTTGGACTGACAGCACGACTGTTATTAATTAAATCAGGAATTATGTCAAATTATTTCATACATTTGTGGCTAATAGAGTGCCTTACATAAGAGACGCTTCATAACCTCAACAGTGGAGATATGTTCATACTAAAGAAAATCCAGCAGACGATGTATCTTGTGGACTAGGTTAGCTCTAAAAGTACATTTCTTGAGCAGTAAGCGATGGATTGATGGTCCTAGCTTTCTCTGGGAACCGAGCAATACACTGTTCCCTGTAAGTGAACTGGTTTTGACATGATGACCCAGAGGTTAAAGGGGAATTGAAAGTAAATGCTGTTGTCTTGCAGAGTGGACAGAATGCCACAAGTCGACTCGCACTACGTATGCACTACTCGCACACGACTCATGATGGAGATGCGCACAAAACGTGTGTATTGCGTTTCCTGTGTATTGTGGTGCTGAGTGGTTTGTGATTGTAGCTCCATGTAGCTTTGCTTTTCTGTTGAATCTCTATCTCACTATCACCCTCTGTTGTTTAAAGTGATAAAATATAACTTAATTACCACCATATTTCTGATATTATCTATCAAACAAATTTGATTAATTTGATTGTTTGCTTTTTTTCTAAAACAGCGAGTGCAGCGCATTAGCATTCGTTAGCGGTTAGCTTGTCATTCGTGTTTCCATTCACGTCTATTGCTGTTTTCTTTTTTTTTTCTCTCACTTAGCGTCTCGTTTCTTTTCACTTCTTTCTCTCCTATCCCTCTGTGGTTTTTTCATGAGTTCATCAAACAACAGTGGTAAGTCAGAATCATTCTTTAATCACGGTGAGTAATGGCTTCTTCTCCTGCTATTGTTGTTTGCACCGCTTGCCACATGTATAGTTTAGCTCTCTCTGTTGGCGACGAGGGATTCACATGTGATAAATGCAGGGAAATAGTTAGGCTGATAGAGAAGATTTCAGAATTAGAGACACGCATCCAAACTTTAATTGAGGATAGTAAGAATGTGAGGGCCTTAGATATAGCTTTAGATGCAACTAACTTGGTGAATCCTGTACATTGTTCAGTTCCTGTTGCAGAGCCCCTGCTGCAGGGCGACTGGGTGACTGTGAGGCGGCATAGTCGCCGGTCAAAACACCGCTCTTCTGTTCTGATCAAAACATCAAACAGGTTCTCCCCACTCAGTGACGCACCCACTGAAAAACCTGATCAAAGTGCTCTAGTTTATGGCGATTCTATTGTAGCGCCTGACATCTTGGCAAATTTAAAAGTGCTGGCTAATGCTAAACGTAAATTCAGTAAGATTGTTATTCATGCCGGTGCTAATGATGTTCGACTTCGCCAGTCGGAGATCACTAAAAATAACATTAAAGAGGTGTGTGAACTTGCAAGCACGATGTCAGACACTGTAATATGCTCTGGTCCCCTCCCTGCTTACCGTGGTGATGAGATACATAGCAGACTGTCGTCACTCAATGTCTGGATGTCTAAGTGGTGCCCGCAGAATAACATAGGTTTCATAGATAATTGGACGAGTTTTTGGGGCAGACCTGACCTGTTGAAAAGAGATGGTCTTCATCCCTCCAGGGGTGGTGCCGCTCTTCTCTCTAGAAATATGGCACATAGTCTTAGAGTTTGTACTTTACTAACTGGGGCCCAGGTCAGGAAGCTGACAGACTGGCTAAACCGACTGTCTGCTAGCCACCTCACGTCACAGAAATCAGCTAATTCTCAGCACATGGAGACTTTTTCACCTAGATATCACACTATAGAGACTGTGTCTGTTCCCTGAACTAGAAAATACAAAAACGTCCAAACCAATTTAAGAGTAACAATTTAATTGATGTTCAACAAATAAAAAACAGATATAATACAGATAAACAAATGATAAAGCTTGGCTTAATAAATATTAGGTTCCTTTCTACGAAAGCACTTTTTGTAAATGATATGATCACAGATCATAACCTAGATGTGCTCTGTTTGACAGAAACCTGGCTAAAACCAGATGATTACATTAATTTAAACAAGTCTACCCCCCAAGATTACTGTTATAAACATAAACCATGTCCAAAAGGTAAAGGGGGAGGTGTTGCCTGTACAATGTATAACAATATTTTCAGTATTTCTCAGAGGGCGGGCTTCAATTGTAACTCGTTTGAAGTAATGGTGCTTCTTATAACATTATCCAAAGAAACAAGTGTCAATAATAAATGCCCTGTGATATTTGTACTGGCTACTGTATCCAGGGCACCATACAGACTTTATTAAAGAATTTGCTGATTTTATATCCGAGTTAGTGCTGGCTGCAGATAAAGTCTTAATTGTTGGTGATTTTAATATCGATGTTGATAATAAAAAGATGCATTTATTGGGGGGGAAAAAAAAAAAACAGCATTCCTCGACAATTCTGAACTCTAATTGGGGCTTAGACAACACGTGGCCATGGACACTCATTGTCGAAATCATACTCTTGATTTAATACCGTCACATGGAGTTGATGTTGATGGTGTTGAAATTATGCAGCCAAGTGATGATATCTCAGATCATTATCTAGTCTTGTGCAAACTTCATATAGCTAAAACTGTAAATTCTACTCCTTGTTACAAGTATGGTAGAACCATCACTTCTACCACAAAAGATTGCTTTGTAAGAAATCTTCCTGATGTATCTCAATTCCTTAGCATATCCAATACCTCAGAACAACTTGATGATGTAACAGAAACTATAGACTCTCTCTTTTCTAGAACTTTAGATACGGTTGCTCCATTACGCTTAAAGAAGATTAAGGAAAACAGTCTGACACAGTGGTATAATGAGCACACTCACACCCTAAAAAGAGCAGCCTGGAAAATGGAGCGCAGCTAGAAGAAAACAAAACTAGAGGTATTTCATATTGCTTGGCGGAAAGTAACCTATCCTACAGAAAAGCATTAAAAACTGCTAGTTCTGATTACTTTTTCGTCTCTTTTAGAAGAAAACAAACATAACCCCAGGTATTTATTCAATACAGTGGCTAAATTAAAGAAAAATAAAGCATCAACAGGTGTTGACATTTCCCAACAGCACAGCAGTAATGACTTTATGAACTACTTTACTTCCAAGATCGATACTTTTAGAGATAAAATTATAACCATGCATCCATCAGCTACAGTATCATATCAGATAGAGCACTATAGATCCTCTGAGGAACAATTCCACCCATTCTCTACTATAGGAGAAGAAGAATTGTATAAACTTGTTCATTCATCTAAACAAACAACTTGTATGTTAGACCCTATTCCATCTAAGCTCCTAAAAGAGGTGCTTCCAGAAGTCATAGATCCTCTTCTGACTATTATTAATTTGTCATTGTCATTAGGATATGTCCCCAAAACCTTCAAACTGGCTGTTATTAAGCCTCTCATAAAAAAAACACAACTTGACCCAAAATAACTAGTTAATTACAGACCGATCTCGGATCTTCCTTTTCTGTCCAAGATACTAGAAAGGGTAATATCCTCGAAAATTATATTCCTCCTTCGAGAAAAATGGTATCTGTGAGGATTTCCAGTCAGGATTTAGACCGCATCATAGTACTGAGACTGCTCTCATTAGAGTTACAAATTACCTGCTCTTATCATCTGATCGTGGTTGTATCTCTCTATTAGAGCTACTGGATTTTAGCGCCGTGTTTGACACTTTTGACCACAACATTCTTTTGAATAGACAAGAAAACTTTGTTGGCATTAATGGAAATGCATTAGCATGGTTCAAATCATACTAATCTGACCACCAGCGATTCATAGCAGTGAATGAAGAGGTAGCATATCGATCACAAGTGCAGTATGGATTATAACAATGCTGCAGTATTTGCAGATGGTTAGCTTCTCACTGTTATGCTGATTATACTCGTTCTATACTTTCTCTTTCTTCGCAGCCCGCGAAACATCCCAATTTTGGCAAAAAACTAACGGAAATGCATAGTCGACATAAATAAACGGGATGCGAGTTAATCGCTCTTACTGCTAAATTCGAAAAAACCAGAGGGTTACTGCTAGGACCTAAAAACTTTGCACGTAATAACCTAGAACACTGTCTCACACTTGATGGCTGCTCTGTCAATTTCTCGTCATTAGTTAGGAACCTAGGTGTTCTATTTGATAGCAATCTTCTTTGAAAAGCATGTTTCTAGCATTTGTAAAACCGCATTTTACCATCTCAAAAATATATCTAAATTACGACCTATGCTCTCAATTATCAAATGCAAGAAATGTTAATTTCACATGCATACTGCATGCTTCATGACCCTCAAGGTTAGATATATTGTAATCTTTCTTGGGTGGTTGTTCATGGACGCTTAATAAACCAAACTCCAGGTTCCAAAATGCCGCAGCTAGAGTTCTTACTAGAACCAGAGAGTATGACCATATTGCCCGTTTCTGTTAAAGGGGTCATATGGTGCTATTTTAAAGATAATTATTTTGTTTATTTGGTGTAACAGAATATGTTGATGCTTTAATGTTCAAAAAAACACATTATTTTTTCAAAATACTGTACATTATTGTAGGTCCTCTATGCCCCCCTCTCTCAAATGCTTAGTTTTCTACAAAACCCCGTCCTTTGACAAGCGCAGTCTGCTCTGATTGGCCAACTGACCCTGTGCATGCATCGGAAATGTAACGCCCCTTAACATAATTGCGAGCTTCAGCTTTCAAAGTAAATAGCAATATGGTTAATAATGTCGTTAGTTTTACCATCAGTTCAAGCCGAAAGAGAAACAGACACAGTAATGATGCAGTACAAGCCGCGGTTAAGACAGCTGACGTGCTATGCTTTCTTACAGACAGTTCACTCTCCTGTGAGGTGATCCACACACACACACAACGCTTACTCTGCGCTGCACAAAACTCCTGCATCTTGAACAGTCAACTAGCCATACTTAAGCAATACACACACACTTACAAAACAGTAGCTGATTCAGAAGTGCCAGATTGTCATAGCAAAGTCGGAATTGACCCTTTCTTTTTTTTAGAAATAACCTTTGTGCACAGCTAGCCTTGTAGGCTACTCTCCTAGGTTCATAAAACTGTTGTCCATAAAATGCGTTGCACAAATTCGAACATCTGGATTGTGCTGTTCTGTTGTAAATAAATCTTAACCAATGATTCCTAATTGCATCTACTTCTGGAAGGCCAAATAAAGTGCTTTTGCTTTCGCACTGAAACACACCGTCTCCCTGACATGGCTGCACCAACACTACTGCTGTTCCTAAAACCACACCTTTTTCTTTGCGTGCACATTTGGGCGGCATTATGCTAATATTTCCACATAGTGACGTAGACATGTGGGGGCGTGTTAGAATGAGTCGTTTTAGGTAGGCGTGGTTGACTCGCGAGTTAATTTTATAAAGAATATCTCTTTGGACTGGTGACTTTAGCCTTTGCAACTTTACAGATCTTCTTTATGCACCAAGAGCTTGTAACACTCCAAAGAGAAAGGAAAACTTGAAATCGCATCCTATGACCCCTTTAACACTGCACTGGCTCCCAATTAAACATCGTATAGATTTTAAAATCTTGCTAATTACTTATAAAGCCCTGAATGGTTTAGCACCTCAGTATTTGAATGAGCTCTTATTGCATTATAGTCCTCCACGTCCACTGTTTTTGTCCTATTTAATGCAGCCTAAAAAATCCTTTAACGGATTTTAATTTTAGAAATGTGTTAGTGTGTTTTGTGTAAGCCAGGTTAAAGAGATGGGTCTTTAATCTAGATTTTAACTGACAGAGTGTGTCTGCCTCCCGAAAAGTGTTAGGTAGATTGTTCCAGAGTTTGGCCGCTAAATAGGAAAAGGATTTGTCGCCTGCAGTTGATTTTGATATTCTATGTATTATCAAACGGCCAGAGTTTTGAGAATGCAGCGGACATGGAGGACAATAATGCGATATATAATAATATAATAATAAGAATATATATATTATTCTAATATTAGATATAATATAATTTATATATTATTATTATTACTATTGCACAAGGAGCTTGTTCAAATACGAGGTGCTTAACCACTCAGGGCTTTTTATAACGCTAATAAGCGATTTTAAAATCTAGTACGATGTTTAACTGTAGTCCAGTGCAGTGTTGACAGAACCGGGTCCAATAGGGTTATCTTCTCTGGTTCTAGTAGAAGCTCTATCTGCTGGCATGTTGGACCCGCTGGAGTTTGTTTAATTAACGTGACAAGAACAACCACCCAAGTAAGCATTACATAATCTAACGCTTGACAGGTCCATTAACGCATTAATTAACCGACCTTTCTTCATTTGGACATTGACAGAAATAGGTTGTAATTTAGATATATTTTGAGATGAAAAATGCAGTTTACAAATTCTGAAACGTAGCTTTCTAAGGAAAATATTAGCTATCAAAGTAGCACCCAGGTTCCAACTTATGACGAGAATTGAAGAGCACCTCAAGTTTTGCGAATGTTCAGGTTATTAAATCAGAGTTTTTAGTGTTCTATAATTAACTACCCTCATCTGGGTTTTTCACGGAAGTTTAGGCAGTAAGAATTCCATCATCATCCCAGTTTTTTATACCATCGACTAATGCAATTCTGCTAGTTTTTCCAATGTTTGAACTATTTTCGCCAGGCTGCAGATGAATTATAGAGCTGAGTATCATCATCATAACAGTGAAAGCTAACACCATGTCTCCTGATGATATCTCCCAAAGGTAACATGTAAAGCGTGAAGAGTAACGGCCCTAGCACTGAGCTTTGAGGTACTCCATACTGTACTTGTGATCGATATGATACATTTTCATTCACTGCTACGAATTGATGGCGATCATATAAGTAAGATTTGAACCATGCTAATGCACTTCCATTTATGCCAACAAAGTTTTCTAGTCTATTCATTAGAATGTTGTGGTCAATAGTGTCGAACACAGTGCTAAGATCCAATAGCACTAATAGAGAGATACAACCACAATCAGATGATAAGAGCAGGTCATTTGTTACTCTAATGAGATCAGTCTCAGTACTATGATACGGTCTATATCCTGACTGGAAATCCTCATAGATACAATTTTTCTCTAAGAAGGAACATAGTTGTGATGATACTTCCTTTTCTAGTATTTTTGACAGAAAATGGAGATTTGAGATTGGTCTGTAATTAACTAGATCTTTGGGGTGAAGTTTTTTTTTTTTTATGAGAGGCTTAATAACAGCCAATTTTGAAGGTTTTGGGGACATATCCTAATAACAATGACGAATTAATAATAGAGGATCTATGACTTCTGGAAGCACCTATTTTAGTAGCTTAGATGGAATAGGGTCTAACATACATGTTGTGGGTTTAGATCAGCGAGTCCCACAAACTGGGGTGCACAGACCGATCTAGCAGGGTTGCGCGAGAGAAAATACCTTTTGTATCTGTGTTGCATTTTTTTTGAAGGGTCATTGAAAGAGAATTTTTAACTTCCCGAACGCGCGTAACAACTAATCTATCTAATTAAAACATCAAAAATACTTAGGAAAGCAAACCAAAGATGTTCGGCAGAAGTGATTCTGAGTGTATTACACTTGGTGTAAACAAAGGCAATGTGATATGGATAAGCAATAGTATGCGAACACGTCACGTGCATTTGAGACCTAAGCACTATCGTAGACAATCGCAGGAGAAACTGAAACAAAGCTTGAACACTATACTAGAAGACACCAGAAGTTACCTATAAATAAAACATTTAGACGTATTTTTTATCGTCTATTACATCACCAAACGCCTACACCAGTCAACAATGCCTCTTCACAATGCTGTCCACCCATATGAGGCCCTTTTCCCACTACACGATTCCATGGATTAATGTGTGGTAACCTAACTTGTGGTGCTGTCACAAGTTTGATGGATATAAAAGTGGACACACTGTTGACCCACACCAGGGGCACTCACTGTGTGCTCATAATGTGGTCACAATGTGAGGTCACTGCACACTCACTGTGCGCTCAAACTATGGTCACAATGTGAGGTCACTGCACAATCACTGTGCGCACTAGTCATTGATGAAATGTGCGGTGGTCAGATGTGGAGCCGCACCACTGTCACACTGCAAGACGTCTGCGCCTAACCTTGTGCGTGACTCATCCAAATTGAAGCTGCTGCGATGTCCTGTGTGTTCCGTCTATACTGTGTACGCTCAACATTGGTAGACCACATGTCATATCCTTAGGATGTTAACAACTCATTCATGTTTATTTTTTAAGTTGGGTGTGGTTTCACTATGAATCACTATAATGTATCATAATATGGCCCAGTAACCTTCACATACCGATGTAAATTTCATCTTTATTTCCCTCTCCTCAAAGTATTTCTATAATTCAGTTTTCCGCTCTGTTGATTTTTATTTATTTTCATTTTGGTGTTTGCATTTTGAACACATTCTGCTTCTGGTGTTGTTTTGGTGACTCTCTCTTTGGTGAATTTCTATTTGTTTGTCCCTTTGGAAAGACTTGACACATCCTGAAACACNGCGTGACCTGTGTCAAACACTAGAAAGGGGTGCACGCTGCAAAAAGTTTGGGAACCACTGGTTTAGATGATTTAACAAGTTTATACAACTCGTCCTCTCCTATAGTAGGGAATGAGTGGAATTGTTCCTCAGGGGATCTAAAGCACACTATTTGATGCGTTATTGTAGCTGACGGCTGCATGGTTACAAATTTATCTCTAATGGTATCGATCTTGGAAGTAAAGTAGTTCATAAAGTCATTACTGCTGTGCTGTTGGAAAATGTCAACACCTCTTGATGCTTTATTTTTCGTTAATTTAACAACTGTATTGAATAAATACCTGGGGTTATGTTTGTTTTCTTCTAAAAGAGACTAAAAGTAATCAGATCTAGCAGTTTTTTTTAATGCTTTTCTGTAGGATAGGGTACTTTCCCGCCATGCAATACGAAATACCTCTAGTTTTGTTTTCCTCCAGCTGCGCTCCATTTTCCAGGCTGCTCTCTTTAGAGCAGGTGCGAGTGTGCTCATTTTCCCACGGTGTCAGACCTTAATCTTCCTTAAGCAAAAAGGAGAAACCGTATCTAAAATGCTAGAAAAGAGATAGTCCATAGTTTCTGTTACATCATCACATTGTTCTGACTTGGATATGCTGAGGAATTGAGATAAATCAGGAAGATTACTTTCAAAGCAGTCTTTTGTGGTAGAAGTGATGGTTCTACCATACTTGTAACAAGGAGTAGAATTTACAGTTTTAGCTATATGAAGTTTGCACAAGACTAGATAATGATCTGCGATATCATCGCTTGGCTGCATAATTTCAACACCATCAACATCAATTCCATGTGACAGTATTAAATGATTTTGACAATAAGTAGGTCCTGACACGTGTTGTCTAATGCCAATAGAGTTCAAAATATATGAATGTTGATCCCAATGCATCTTTTTCATTATCAACATGGATATTAAAATCACCAACAATTAAAACTTTATCTGCAGCCAGCACTAACTCGGATATAAAATCAACCTGGTCTTTAATAAATTCTCTATGGTGCCCTGGTGGCCTGTATACAGTAGCCAGTACAAACGTCACAGGGGATTTATCATTAACACTTGTTTCTCTGGGTAATGTTATTTGAATCACCATTACTTCAAACTAATTATACTTGAAGCCCGCCCTCTGAGAAATACTGAAAATATTGTTATAAATTCTGTCAATCTACAAACACATGTTTTATCCAGTCATTTTAAAGGCTTTCTCCTGGAGAATCATGACTTGTGACTCCATGTGCTGCTGTCAGGATCACTTTCAGCTCGTTCACCCACAAACCATCTGCTTTTAGCATTGAGATGTTATTCTCATGACCATCAAACACATTCACTTCCAAACTCTCACTCGTGTGAAGAACAGATCATTTACAGACAGAAATCATCGTTCTGTCATAATTTCCTCTCATTCAAACCTGACTTTCTTTCTTCAGTGAAACACACACAAAGAGATTCTGAGAAATGTCCCAGTGTTTTCTGTTCATATAATGAAAGTCAGAGGGGTCCAGTGTTGTTTGTCTCCCAGCATTCTTCAAAATACATTTACATTTGTTCACTCACTCACACATACACACACACACTCGTCCTCATCAGACACACTCACACTCACAGAAACGTACACTCACTAACACAATTTCAACAGCTTGAAATGTCATGTCATTTACAGGTTTAAACCACTGATCTACAATAGAAATAAAACTAATAAAAACTAATTCCACAGTTAATAATGAAATGCATGACAATAAAAACAGCAACTCGTGACACAAGAACACAAAACACTGGAAATGGCTGGAGCTCCATAAGGTGAATAATGAAAATTATTTATTGACTATGACCATATGAATTGAAAGGTAATTCTGATAGTAATAATAGAAATGATTGATGATACACTACATTAAAAACTAAATCAACACAAACAGGTTAAGAAAAGCACAGAAACACATGGTCCCTCAGCAGGACTCACATACATGAGGATTTATTACACACATTTATTCTGACGTTATTTCAGTGACAGAAGTTCAACTGCAGTATTAATGTCATGAAGAGAAAAGAAGAGACTCTATAACATATCACTGCTACTGATTCATCATGCAGCTCAAAGCATTCTGGGTAGAATCAGTTTCATTGATGATCTTTTTTTAACCCCAACCCCAGGATAGAGCGGCTGAGTGAATGTGGTCTGGACGGTGTGGATGAGGCTCATTGTGTCAGAGACGCTGTAGAAGGACAGAGTTCCTGCACTGTGATCCACAAACACTCCTATTCTCCTGATGATGGACTCTACAGAGAGAACAGTCTCTATCTTATTGTGTATGAATGTGTAACTGGAGGGAGTGCAGATCAAACTCCAGGACTGATCATTACATCCAAACCAACACTCAACACCCGATCCCTTCCTGCTGATGCTCTTATATGACACTGATATACGCACACCATTATCTCCACTCCACTCCAGCTCCCAGTAACAGCGTCCACACACACTCTCTCTACACAACACCTGACGATACACATCAAATCTGTCTGGATGATCAGGATACGACTGGACTGTGCAAGCAACAGTAATCACTCTGTTGCTCTCAGAAAGACGGAGGTGTTTGTTCACTGTGTTCAGATCCAGAGTGAGCTGATGGGAATCTGATGGAGATAAAACACATCAGAATCAGGAATTATGAATCTGTTTGATCGTTTCATGTAGCTGAACTCTTCCTGTTCAGTGTATCATCAGTGTCTCAGTGCAGATGAGCAGATATCTGTGCAAATCATCATTTACATAATCAGTTATAATACTCTTCTGTCACCTTCTACAGGAAGAACATGAACACACTCAGTGAGTTTTTCTGCTTGTTTTCTGACTGACTTACATTGTAGGAAGTCGTTCCTGGTCCAGAGAACAATGTTGGTGAATGCGACTGTGGAAATCAACAGACATGAACAGTGTGCTTCTCATGATCCTGCATCCATTCCTAACACATTTCTAATATAATGTTCTGCATGATTTGAGATGATGATGGACTGGTTTCTGAGAGCAGATGCATCTCCAGGACTTTACCTCTGTCTGAGATCTTCTTGAGCTCCTCTTTGCAGAAATCCTTCAGTTTGTCTTTCAGCTGATGGACAGATTCTCTCAGGTCATCAGAAGAGAAGAGAGAAATGAAGGGATCATCATTTACGTCTGTAGATTCAGGAGGTGTTGAGAGAGACTGGAAACTCTAAAGAAAACAGAAATCAAAACTCATCAGCTCCACACTTCACCCAATAACCTGCAGGAACATCAGATTTGACTCGACTGATCTTTTGTAACTCACCTCAATCCAGCACTTTCACAGCATCAGCTTTATTCTTCTCATATCCATTATATCACATTAGAGCTACAGATTCTAGTATTTGCCACTTACACTCTATGTGAACTTTCTAGGAAATAGTTTGGATGATAAAACATCTGCTAAGAACATCAATGTCCATCTAACAGCTCAAGCACATCAATAGAGTCTCACTGTAGGGTTGAGTAGATATTCTCACGAAAAGCAGCTCAAAGGCTATGATTAGATTAACCATGGACCCTTTTCACAAGACTGTGATGACGTGTTTAATGGTCATCAGCATCGTAAATCCTCGAAAGTGTTTCATATTTGTAATTGAAAAAAAAGGTATCTACATTTATAACACTATTCTTTGTATTATATAACCTTTACATCAAATTACAAATAAACAGTTAACGCTAATGCTGTGTTTCTAATGCTGCGTCTATGGGAGGGATGGTCAATTTGACATTGTTCTCTCTTCTGACAGCCATTATCAGTCTCTCGCAATTTTTTTTCTTTTACTGAAAGTCATGAAAACACTATCGTGGAGTTTTTCTTTTGATATTTGAGCACATGGGAATGCAAAAAATATACATTTGTGGTACTCTCCCATTCACTGCTATTCAAGTTAACCCAACTATGACGACTTCCGCTGCTGAGAAACCCGGAAATGTGAAAAAGGCCCATTATTTATAACTTTAGAGCGGTTAGAGACACTGAAACGTCACAAGGACCCTTAAGACACAGTCAGGTTTGTTTTGGTTTCAATACACTGAAGCATTGCTAATATACAGCCTGACTTCATGTTTGGGGTCTTTATGGTCAAATTGATCCATGCGTTACAGGCCAATAAATATCAGTTTTATCAGGTTCGAGAATCATCTGATCCAATTTTGATGAATATTACTCAGAATCAGTACTATCGAGTGATTTCACCGTGATTTAACGAATCAGAAGGAAAAATGTGGTAAAAAGCAGGAATGGTAGTGAAGTCTTGAACTGTTGGTGCCGCTGGTGGTGTTTGACAGCTAAATATATCTCCCAGAAGAAAGAGCTCAGAGAAATGAATCCCAAGAGATTTCCAGAGCTGAAAGCCATTTGTAAGTGGCGTCTCTTTCAAAAGAAGATGATCAGATGAGAGTCTGACTGATGATTATATAATAACACACTCATGAAATGTTTCTCTGTGAGTCTCTGTCACAGCAGGATCTGCTCAAGTCCACTATGATCCTGTTCTTCTAGATCCCTGTTACCTGCAGGAACTGGATGTGATCCTGTGTGTGTGAAAGCTGCTCCAGCTCAGCGTCTCTCCTCCTCAGATCATTGATCTCCTGCTCCAGTCGTCCTTCAGCTTGACTCACTGCAGTCTTTTCCTGATCTCTGATCAGCCGTATCAGCTCAGAGCAGCGTCTCTCAATGGGGCGGATGAGCTCAGTAAAGATCCTCTCACTGTCCTCCACTGCTGTCTGTGCAGAGCGCTGTTAGGACACACAGTGATTCAGGCTTCAGTGAGTCTGAACTGAGACGGAGACAAACTTCTTTTCTTCTCCAGACTCACCTTATGAGACTTCACAGCTTCTCTCAGCTGCTGAAGATCTTTCTCTCCCTGCTGGGTACCTTGCTGGAACGTCTTCTGCGTCTCCTTCAGCTGCTTCTGCAGGACACACAGATGATAATAAATCTCACAGAAAACTACTGGCACTAAATCATCATGTCAACAGATGAATCCAGTAAACGTAGGACTGATAACTAATGGCTGTAGGATCAAACTCTAGAAGTGATGATCGGTTACAATCATCATACATGAATTATGATGAAGATTAAGGCCTGTTTCACACTGTAAGTGTAAGTATTATAAAAGTGAAACTGACACATATGTAGAACTTCTCACTGACAGTATTTCTGCTGTGTAGCAGAGCTTGTATTTTGACTGATGGAAGTATATATTTTGTCAAAGAACAGGTGAATAGTTCACTCCGTTAGTTCAGTCCATGTTTCCGGTGCATTTTCAGCAAACAGTGAAACTGCTGTTCATTTTTGCTTTTTACTTTCACTTTCAAATTAGCGGCAATTGAATTGCAGCAATTCGGCGTCAAGCAATTGTTCGTTTGAGTTTTCCCTCTTTTCCTCGAATTTCTTGGCTTTCAAATAGATTGAAAAAGCACCCTGCGCATTTTACTTTCACTTTCAAATTAGCAGCAATTCGGCGTTGATTCAATTCAAGCAACAACAACGTCAAACTCAGAAATTTTATTAACAAAACGAATAAAAATACACCATATATGCCTAATTAAATAACAAATTACTTCGGCTACATAAGGTTTAAATAGGTATATAAAACTGAAAATCAGCAAACACTGTGGAACCAAATAAATAAGAAACATAGAATGTTTATTAGCAAAACGAATAAGAAAGCTTGGATGCACGGCATATACACCTTGATGTAAAATAAAATAAATAAATGTCTCTCTGCCTTGTGTATGTGTCTTGTTTCCCATAGGTTTGTTCTTGTCATGTGACCCTCTTGTCTGCTATAAGTAGCCCTCATGTTCCCATAGTCTTCGTCGTGTATTGATGTTGTAACCTGCTCTCGGTGAGTCTACTCTGTTCATGCCACGTCGAGTCTGTTCAAGTCTGTTCATGTCAAGTCAAGTCAAGTCTGTTCATGTCAAGTCAAGTCTGTGTATCTAGTCTTCGTCTGTTTCGATTATGTTTGGATCACCTGTAAATAAACTGCACTTGGGTTCTTCACTACACTCACCTTCAGTGGACTGATTCGTTACAGTGGTGCACTGTCGTTCACGCACACTTCGGCACGCTGCATTGAGCGTTTAGTTTTTAAAAGTGTCTGTTCTCTAACTGAAATAGGCTAAATGATTTTTGTTACTATAAAAAAATCTAAACGACAGTGGGGGGCGGTGCCGCGGTAGGCAAATGACGTAACCGGTATAACAGAAAACACGTCTATCGCAGCAAACCTAAAACACATATGAAACGAGTGTCAGCAATATTTCATCAGTGTCTAGTTTTAAATACCTGTTTCTCTGTCGTCTGTGCTGCAGCTGATACAGTGTCGTGGTTTTTATGTTCATCCATCGTACACAGCATGCATATATATTTCTGGTCAGTGCGACAGAAAACCTCAAGGAGCTTCTCGTGTTTCTGGCAGATCATCTCCTGCAGTCGTCCAGTGGCATCAGTCACTTTGTGTCTCTTTCCTCTAAACCAACTCTCATGTTGTTCGAGGTGATCCTGACAGTAAGAGTTCAGACACACCAGACAGGACTTGATGGCTGTGTGTTTTCTTCCAGTACAGACGTCACACTGCACATCTCCAGCTCCAGCGTAACAGTCAGCAGGACGTTTCCTCTTCTTCAGTTTCTCCACCATCTCAGCAATTATGACATTCTTGCATAAAGCAGGTCTTGGACTGAAGGTCTGACTGCACCGAGGGCAGCTGTAGACTCTCATCTGATCCTCCTGATCCCAGCGGTCTGTAATACAGCTCTCACAGTAACTGTGTCCACACTGGATGGTCACTGGATCCTTCAGGAGATCCAGACACACTGGACACGGGAACTCATCCTGAGAAAATCTGGCTTCTGCCATTTTACTGCATGAATACAGAGACAGAAACACATAACAGTTCAACTACACTTTCACTTTCTCTTTCCTTGAACTGATTCCTGTTTCCTGGTTCTGTGTTTGAGTGACGTGTGTAAAACAGACATGTCTGCGAGTCTGTAAATCTCCTGTGGAGTTTAGTTTTTACATATGTGACCTCAAATCTATGGCTGTTAGGAATGTCGGCCAAATTGACTACGCCACCCCCACTTACTAGGATAGGGGACCCTAATAATGATATCTTTAACACAGCTAGTTCAAATAAATGAACTAGAAGCCAGAGTACAAAAAGGTTAATACTTTATTAGAATGACAGGTATAATCCTATTCCACAGATAATGTTATTAAAATAATAACCGGGTTGACAAATGTTCATAAAGGATGTAAATACAAAACTGAAATAAAGTAAGCCAACTTAAATTAAACAATTAAATAACATTGTATAAAACCAATGATGAATATGATACCCAAGATAAGGCAAAACAACCATGAATCATAAACCGGATAACACACCACATGGGAGGAAACAGAAACCCAAAATTATTCAAGACTACTCAAACCATACCTGAAACACAAACCAAATCACAAACCGAAAATAAGACCTCCCATACCGTGGTACACCAATCAATAAAACAAAATTCACAATTAATATCATAAAATCACAGAAGTTATAATAACATGAAAACGCAATAAACTAAATAAGCAAAACAAAGTAACAAATCTCAAATTTTAGTGGGAAAGAAATGGTGGCCGCTAAATCCGAGAGAGGATTTAAAACCTGTAATTAAAACCATGTCACATTATTACACATAAAACCCCCATATTTCACCTTAAAACAAACAAAATACTCACTTTGATGACTGTATGTAACGGTCTCACTAAAGGCAGAAGTGGGCTGCAATGCAGTATATTCTGTACTTGGCTTATTAATGTAAACAGTGATAGGGTTAGTGACGTATAAGCCAAGTAAGATAACCCATACTTGTAATTTTCCTCTGAATTCAACCCATCCAATTTGCATAGAGACAGCAGTGAACACGCACACAAATATTCATTCAACTTTATTTCTAGACTCAAGGTCCATTAGCAAAACACAAACAATACGAAACACATTAAAAGAGACAGTTCTACCAGAAAGACTCGGGAGGGGAAGATAAAATTCAAAATAACTTATTTACAAAGCTGATACAAAAAAAACTGAATTATTTGGCATAGGCCCCATCCGTAGCTTATATCTGAAGTCGTAGATTCCAGCTATTCCTGCCGAAGACGAAGGCAGGGCGGAGCCTACCCCCGCATGGACGGGGCCAACCTGGTGGTGGTGGGGAGGATGGAGGGAAACGACAGCGGCAGTATCTGCAAACACAATGAAGGTGTGTCCTATTCTTTCTTATATATTCCTTCCTCGTGTTGAGTGTTGATTTGCTAGATCTATTGATGTGAGCTTGCGCTGACCTTCATTTCTAAAACTACCAGAAAGACTCGGGAGGTGAAGAACTCAAAATAATTTATTTACAAAGCTGATACAAAAAAACCCAGAATTATTTGGTGTAGGCCCCATCCGTAGCTTAAATCTGAAGTCGTAGATTCCAGCTACCCCAAAAGAAAGAGAAGAAAAGAAAATACCCACCAGACGAAGTATTTCTTAGAAGATCCTAGAACATAAAACAAAAGAAAATATATTTAATTTGACATTTAATTAAAAAAAAAAAATTATGAATTGAATTAGTTGAAAAATGTAGTCATAATTAAGGTATGACAAACGTTAAATTTATCAGATTACAGGTGCATCTCAGTAAATTAGAATGTCGTGGAAAAGTTCAGTTTTTTTTTATTTCAGTAATTCAACTCAAATTCTGAATCTCGTGTATTAAATTATTTCAATGCACACAGACTGAAGTAGTTTTAAGTCTTTGGTTCTTTTAATTGTGATGATTTTGGCTCACATTTTAACAAAAACCCACCAATTCACTATCTCAACAAATTAGAATATGGTGACATGCCAATCAGCTAATCAACTCAAAACACCTGCAAAGGTTTCCTGAGCCTTCAAAATGGTCTCAGTTTGGTTCACTAGGCTACACAATCATGGCGAGGACTGCTGATCTGACAGTTTGTCCAGAAGACAATCATTGACACCCGTCACAAGGAGGGTAAGCCACACACATTCTTTGCCAAAGAAGCTGGCTGTTCACAGCGTGCTGTATCCAAGCATGTTTAACAGAAAGTTGAGTGAAAGGAAAAAGTGTAGAAGAAAAAGATGCACAACCAACCGAGAGAACCACAGCCTTATGAGGATTGTCAAGCAAAATCGATTCAAGAATTTGAGTGAACTTCACAAGGAATGGACTGAGGCTGGGGTCAAGGCATCAAGAGCCACCACACACAGATGTGTCAAGGAATTTGGCTACAGTTGTGGTATTCCTCTTGTTAAGCCACTCCTGAACCACAGACAACGTCAGAGGCGTTACCTGGGCTAAGGAGAAGAACTGGACTGTTGCCCAGTGGTCCAAAGTCCTCTTTTCAGATTTTTTTTGTATTTCATTTGGAAACCAAGGGCCTAGAGTCTGGAGGAAGGGTGGAGAAAATCATAGCCCAAGTTGCTTGAAGTCCAAGTTAAGTTTCCATAGTCTGTGATGATTTGGGGTGCAATGTTATCTGCTGGTGTTGGTCCATTGTGTTTATTTGAAAACCAAAGTCACTGCACCCGTTTACCAAGAAATTTTGGAGCACTTCATGCTTCCTTCTGCTGACCAGCTTTTTGAAGATGCTGATTTCATTTTCCAGCAGGATTTGGCACCTGCCCACACTGCCAAAAGCACCAGAAGTTGGTTAAATGACCATGGTGTTTGGTGTGCTTGACTGGCCAGCAAACTCACCAGACCTAAACCCATCGAGAATCTATGGAGTATTGTCAAGAGTAAAATGAGAAACAAGAGACAAAAAATGCAGATGAGCTGAAGGCCAATGTCAAAGAAACCTGGGCTTCCATACAAACCTCAGCAGTGCCACAAACTGATCAAACTGATCACCTCCATGCCACGCCAAATTGAGGCAGTAATAAAGCAAAAGGAGCCCCTACCAAGTATTGAGTACATGTAGAGTAAATTAACATACTTTCCAGAAGTCCAACATTTCACTAAAAATGTTTTTTTTTTTTTTTGGTTTTATGAAGTATTCTAATTTGTCGAGATGTGAATCGGTCGGTTTTTGTTAAATGTGAGGCAAAATCATCACAATTAAAAGAACCAAGACTTAAACTATTTCAGTCTGTGTGCATTGAATTTATTTATTACACGTTTCACAATTTGAGTTGAATTACTGAAATAAATGAACTTTTCCACGACATTCTAATTTATTGATCACCCTGTATACTGAAGTATTGGTGCTTCTAATAGACATATGACCCAGAGGCCTCAGGGAGAGAGAGAGAGATAGAGAGAGAGGAGAGAGAGGCACGCTAGCCGGATAGTAGGGCTGGGACATCTTTGGGTAGACCGTGAATCGATTCGATTCAAGAACGATTTTTGCAAATTCACAACGATTCAATTCGATTCTGCGTTCTTTAAGTGCATTCACAGGATTATTTTAATGCTTCCCCTAAATTCTTTAAATGTTTAGTCAGGGGGCAAATTACACAGCAGTCTTTATGGTTACAGAACTATAGGTTAGAAAAAAAAAACTTGTCTATTGTTAGATGCTTGTTTAATGATTATATGGCATATGTAGAAATGTAGTAAGCCAAGATTACAAAAAAAAAAAAAAAAAAAAAAAAAAAAAAGCTTTAAAGTATTACATAGGCTAACATTGTCACACCAGGGGCGTAGCCATCATTTCAGAAGTGAAAATGTCAAATACAATAATTTTATGTATGTATGTTTTTACAAGGAATTATTTTCTTATCTCTTACTTTGAATTTGCTATAAGAAATCAAATACACTGCTGGACAATAATCAATCATTTTTAATCTATATTTTTCCTAATGACAATTTTATGATTGTTTTATATACTACAAACATTTATTTTAATTTTCTGCACAGAATTAGGTAGAAAATATACTTTACAGTTTCTGTATTGTAATAAATTGTCAATTAGCACTGCATCATTCATAAATTGTAATTTATTGTGTTTATTGTCTTAACATTAATTCATTCTGCTTTTTATACAGTTTAGCTGCAGATATAGCCTGGCACGTCTGTGAGCACGAGATAACTTCTTTATCTCATTTTCATAAAATAAAATGCTATAGTATTGAACTTTTCCTCTCCATCGGCGAATGAGGATTCTGAAAGAAACCGCGGCCGATGTCTGGTTGCTAGCAACGAACGCTACTTTCATGCATCTGATTATCAGATAAGCTCTTATTTCAAGGTTGTTAATGCTGTGGTTATTTTTAAAATTTCCTTCGTACATTCGGTTGAAGGACATTGTTAAAACACGTGTCATTTAGTGGAACTGTGCATATGTTTTAGACACTTAAATTTTTGCTCCATCCATGTAATAAATGCGCAGCCTTCGACTGCTCAGATCAGATGTCGTCGGTATGATCGAGAGCCATTGAAAAACTACATAAAACTACTTAACTTTAGCATTACTGGCCACGAGTACTAAGAAGAGATCACACATCAGCTGCTCAAACATGTCAGTGAGACGAACGGAGCGCAAGCTCAATCCTGTGACGGTCACAGGCGGTAAATAGTGGAGCGCGTGAAGGAGAGATGCGAGGCACCAACACTGTTCAAGCTCTCCATTAATTCCTGCTTGTAGTAATTGAATGTGTATATATTTTAAAAGCATTGAATCGCTATAGAAATCGCGATTCATTAGATTCTTAGTGTTTTAAATCGATTACTGTCCGAAATCGACGATTCATGATTGAAAAATCCATGTTTCAAGATCGATGCATTGCATTGTCAGGGTTTGTAATCGATGCATCAAGAAAACAAGTGAATCGTTACACTCCTACCGGATAGTGATAGAGTCCACGATAGGCCACACAGAGAGAGAGAGGCTCTGTGCCACATGAGGAAAGGCCCTGATATGCCACAGGTGGAAAGGCCCTGATATGCCACAGGATATAGTGAGAAAGGTCATTATATGCTACAGTAAGAAATACCTCAGAAGGCTACAGAGGGGAAACCTGAGAAAGGCAGGCCGCAGAAAAAAATGCCACAAAGATAGGCAACAGAGGGGAAGGCCGGAAAGACAGGCCGCAGAGTGAAAGGCTAAGTTAAGCCACAGATGGTAAACAATAGAGGCTGTTAGGAGTAATATGAAAAGGTATTACACCACCACCAGTAATTGCATATAAATTACCTTGAGGATAACTTTAAATTATTTGCTGAACCTTTGAGATGTTTTGTGGTTCAGGTCTAATGTATGATTCAAATGCGGAGAATGACCATCTGCCCAGCAGCTTAACTCCACATTCAGCAGCAGTAGTGGCCAGTGTATTGAGGCGGTGACAGACTACAGCTTTCTAAAACGGTGGCTAAATGAGAGCTGAACCAGCCACGGAGAGAAAGGCCACGATAGGCTGCAGAGAAAAAGGTCCTGATAGGCCATGAGAGAAAGGCTACAAGAGGCCAGCCCCTAAAAGCCGTGATTGAAGGCCGCGAAAGATGTAATGAATAGTTGTGACACCACCACCAGTGTTTGCTTAAATTTACCTTAAACATACGGAATGCCTGGAGACGCACAAATGCCCACCCTGATTTATATAGTGTGTGTTATTGGTAGCAGCTGTGTGTGATTGGTTTCAGGTGAGCTTGTGATTAGTGCAATGGAGCAATGGATGTGTAACAGTCTGTGTAGTGTGAGAGTCCGTGTGGAGAGCGGGTGACCTCTGGTGGTGAGTGAACGGAAGTTTATAGACCGGATTCATGACAGTTATGAAGTTGATTTAAAATTCTTCATAACAAATTTTAAGAAGTTAAAAGTTAAGAAAGAATGAAATTAGCCTGTAGGATATAGATCTATAAGCTAATTTTCTTAACTTTTATTAGATCTTTTATTTATTTATTTTTTTTATAGAACTTTTATGCAGATCGGAAAAAAATTCTTGATCATCTAAAATTAGAGAGATCCTGACATAACTTAGGCTACTTTCTTCGACTGCAGAAAAAAAAAGAAACCATTTAATTTGCAGTGTTAACTTATGAATTAAATAGAAAAACAAGAAATAAACCACAACAACAACAATAGTTTTTTTTCTTGTAATCAAAATAAATAAAATAAATGTAAAAAATAAATAAATGCAGAAATAAATAAATGTGGAAATAAATACATAAATACATACATGTGAAAATAAATAAAAGTGGAAATAAATAAACGGTTGGTAACCCAAACTAAACTGAAATGGCGATAGGCCCGTGGATTACACTGGTAATGAGTTGTGAGCATACTCATACCCATGAGATTTGCTGGCTTCAGGAGGAAGGATTCTGAGACACCAAACATCGCAATACTGTCTTTAAGTCCTGGTTGGCCCGTTCCATCTGGCCATTGCTCTGAGGGTGGAAACCAGAGGAAAGGCTGAAACTCGCCCCCAGTAACTTACAAAACTCCTTCCAAAATCTGGACACAAATTGGGGTCCCCTGTCGGAAACCACGTCCATCGGGAGGCTATGAATGCAAAAGATGTGATCTATGACAGTGGCCACTGTCTCCTTTGCAGAAGGTAATTTGGGCTAGGGAATGAAATGGGTAGCCTTTGAGAACTGGTCCACCATGGTCAAAACTACCGTGTAGCCCTGAGAAGGCGGTGACAAAATCAAGTGCGATGTGGGACCAGGGTCTCGAAGGGACAGACAGGGGCTGAAGGAGCCCCCCCAGGGTTCGATTAGAAGTCTTACAGCGAGCACAGACAGAGCAGGCCAAGACAAAACCCCTAATGTCACGAGCCATAGATGGCCACCAGGATCATTGCTTAACTAAAAAAATGGTATGATTGACCCCTGGATATGCAAGCCACGGTGGAACAATGACCCCATCGAATAACGTTGGATTGTAACCCCTCCGGCATGAATAATAGACAGTTGGGCGGAGGCATTACCCCTTGTAAGGCCGTGCGGACCTTCAATTCGATCTCCAATGTGAGTGTAGAGACAACTATACTCTCAGGAATTCTGCATTCTGGAGTGGATGGGCGTTCGGAGTGGCCAAAAATGCGAAACAAAGCATCGGGTTTGATGTTCTTAGAACCCGGATGGTATGAAATGGAAAAATCCAAGCGACCGAAAAAAAGTGCCCACTGAGCCTGCCTGGAGTTGAGGCGTTTGGCAGACCTGATGTACTCAATGTTCTTGTGGTTAGTCCAGATGATAAAGGGAACCCCCGAACCCTCTAACCAATGATGCCATTCTTCCAGCACTAACTTTACTGCCAGCAACTCTCGGTTACCAATGCCATAGTTTCATTCGGCAGATGACAAACGATGAGGAAAAATGCACAAGGATGCAAAGGATATCCTATGTCATCAGCCCGGAACTGCTTCAGTGTACAACAGTGAGTGCAAGCTTGATTAAATTGATTATTACGTTTTAAATATGGTTATTTTTCTTACAAAAACGCATCGATTCGCTACAGGAGGCCTTTGTTCACCCCCCGGAGCCTAGTGAGGCACTTTTTATTATGGATGGATGCGCTTTATTTCACTTCTTTTGGACTGAAGAACTGCAACACCCGCTGACTGCCATTAAAAAGCTGGGAAGATCAAAGATAATTTTTAATATAACTCCGACTGGATTCGTTGGGAAGAAGAAAGTCATATACACCTAGGATGCCTTGAGGGTGAGTAATTCATGGGCTAATTTCATTTTTGGGTGAACTAACCCTTTAAGGCGTGAGTGTGCTCGTTATACCACAGTGTCTTACTGTTTTCCTTAATCTTCTTTAAGTGTAAAGGAGCAACCGTATCTAAAGTGCTAGAAACTAGAGAGTCCATAGTTTCTGTTATATCATGAAGTTGTTCTGAGCTATTGGATATGCTGAGGAATTGAGACAAGTCAGGAAGATTATTTACAAAGCAGTCTTTTGTGGTAGAAGTGATGGTTCTACCATATTTGTAACAAGGAGTTGAATTTGCAGTTTTAGCTATGTGGATTATACACGAGACTAGATAATGATCCGAGATATCATCACTCTGCCGCAGAATTTCAACGCCAGTAACATTAATTCCATGTGACTGTATTAAATCTAGAGTATGATTTCGACATTGAGTAGGTCCTGACACGTGTTGTCTAATGCCAATAGAGTTCAAAATATATGAATGTTGATCCCAATGCATCTTTTTCATTATCAACATGGATATTAAAATCACCAACAATTAAAACTTTATCTGCAGCCAGCACTAACTCAGATAGAAAATCAACAAATTCTTTGATAAAATCTGTATGGTGCCCTGATGGCCTGTATACAGTAGCCAGTACAAAAGACACAGGGGACTTATCATTAACACTTGTTTCTCTGGAAAATGTTATATGAAGCACCATTACTTCAAAAAAATTATACTTGAAACCAGAGCTCTGAGAAATACTGAAAATATTACTATAAATTTTAGCAACACCTCCCACTTTCCATTTTGGACGTGGCTCATGTTTATAACAATAATCTTGGGGGTAGACTTGTTTAAATTAATGTAATCATCTGGTTTTAGCCAGATTTCTGTCAAACGGAGCACATCTAAGTTATGATCTGTGATCATATCTTTTACAAAAAGTGCTTTCGTAGAAAGGTACCTGATATTCAATAAGCCAAGCTTTTTCATTTGTTTATCTGTATTATATCTGTATTTTATTTCTTGAACATCAATTAAATTGTTACCCTTAAATTGTTTTGGAATTTTTTTTGTATTTGCTAGTTCGGGGAACAGATACAGTCTCTATAGTATGATATCTTGGTGTAGGAGTATGTGTTGAGAATTAACTGACTTCTGTGACGTGAGACGGCTAGCAGATGGTCGGTTTATCCAGTCTGTCTGCTTCCTGACCTGGGCCCAGTTAGTCAAGTACAAACTCTAAGACTATGTGCTATATTTCTAGACAGAAGAGCTGCACCACCCCAGGAGGGATGAAGACCTTCTCTTTACAACAGGTCAGGTCTGCCCCAAAAACTCGTCCAATTGTCTATGAAACCTATGTTATTCTGTGGGCACCACTTAGACATCCAGCCATTGAGTGACGACAGTCAAGTCAAGTCACTTTTATTTATATAACACTTTTCACAATGCAGATTGTTTCAAAGCAGCTTCACAGTATCAAACATGAAAATAGTGGTGCATTCAAAAGGACAATAGTAAACACTTAAATTTCAGGGTTAAAGACAGTTCATCATTGAATTCAGTGATGTCATCATAATTTAAATAGTATCTGTGCAATCAAGTCGACGATATCGCTGGATATTAAGTGTCCCTAACTAAGCAAGCCAAAGGCGATAGTGGCAAGGAACCCAAACTCCATCAGTGAAAGAAATGGAGGGAAAAAAACCTTGGGAGAAACCTGGCTTAGTCGGGGGGCCAGTGCTACAGCACGGTTAGATTGTGCAGAGAGCTCATCTGGTTCCGTGGTCTTGTCACAATGGCCGTCTAGGAGACAAGGTCTTCACTGGGAATCTGTCTCTGGGGCTCATCTAGTTGTGCTGGTCTCTGCTGTCTTTCAGGGCTGTAGAGGTTCTCTCTAGGTGCTGATCCACCATCTGGGCTGAATACGGACTGGATCTGGTGGCTACGGTGACCTTTGTCCCGCGACTATGCCGCCTCACAGTCACCCAGTCGCCCTGCTGCGGGGGCTCTGCAACCGGAACTGAACAATGTGCGGGACTTGCTAAGCTAGTCGCATCCAAAGCCGTATCTTGAGCCCTCACATTCTTACTGTCCTCATTTAAAGTTTGGATGTGTGTCTCTAATTTTGAAATCTTCTCTGTCAGCCTAACTATTTTCCTGCATTTATCACATGTGAATCCCTTGCTGCTGACAGAGAAAGCTACACTATACATAAGGCAAGCAGTGCAAGTGACAATAACAGGATAAGCCCTTACTCCCCGTCATTGTTGAATGATTTCTACTTACCACATTGTTTGATGAATCGTGAAAATGGAATTATAGAGAAAAAATGGTAGTAAGACGAATGCTAAGTTCCTGCAACTCGCGGTTTCGATTAAAAAGCGAACCATAATCACATTTGCATGTTAGATAACTAGACATAAGTATGGTATAATTAGTTATAGTTTTAGCAGTTTTAAACAACAGAAAGTTTAATAAGAGAGAGATTCCCCGAAAACAAAGCTACACTGAGCTACATCGCAATCACTCGTGGCACATCGATCCATCTCTTTAAAACCGGCATACACATAACCCATCACATTTCTATAGGTCAAATCCGTTCAAGGATTCTCGAGCAGCCTCTGGAGCACCCGCTTGATGTGCTGAACATGTTCCTGGAGAGAAGAAAATATCAATATGTCATCCACATACACATATATGAACTGATGGACCATATCTCTCAGCATGTCATTGACGAATGCTTGGAATACCACAGGTGAGTTGGAAAGGCCAAACGGCATAACAAGATATTCAAAGTGTCCTCTGGGGGTATTAAATGCAGTCTTCCGCTCATCCCCCTCCCTAATGCGGACATAAAAAAATGATAAGTTTTGCGAAGATCCAGCATTGTGAAAACGGACGCTTCCTGCAACCGCTCGAAAGCTGAAGACATCAACGCAAAGGATAGGTATTCTTAACCGTGTTATTGCTCAGCCCTCGGTAGTCAAGGTCACAGAGAGTGATCCTTCTTCCCCACAAAAAAGAACCCTGCCCCAGCAGATGAAGAAGAGTGGCGGATGATCCCAGCTGCTAGAGAATCAGAAATATATTTCTCCATAGCCTCCCTCTCCAGATTGGAGAGTGAATATAACTTGCCCTTAGACGGAGACGTACCTGGCAATAAGTCTATAGCACAGTCATAGGAACGATGCGGAGGAAGAGAAGCAGCCCGGGACTTACTGAACACTTCCTTCAGGTCGAGATACTCCTCCAGCATGTTAGACAGGTTTACCGGCTCCCCCCCGTAACACAGAGCAAGACACAGACGAACGGGCAAACATGAGACAAGAGGAATAACAATTCTTGCTCCAAGCAGAGGCCTAGACTACCCTAGATTTGTGACAAACCAGCCAGGGATGGCCCAACGCAACAGGAGTGAGAGGGGAGTCTGTAAGCAGGAATCTGATTTTTTCAGAGTGATTCCCTGAAGTGATAAGGGTGACAAGATCAGTGCTGTGCGTGATTGAAATTATGTCCTTTAAAGAACAGAAAGGCAGTTGGAGATGCCTGGTAGGAGTAGACGCTGGATGCCCATTGCAGTGTGACTGGTAGGAGAGTAGAAGTGGAGGATTTTTCCATAGACAGTGCACCTGACAGTAACCTCAGTTCTACTGCCGGGCTTGGCCTTTTACTGGGCAATTGGCCGCAATATGGCCCGCTGCGCCACATTAAGACACAGTCCCTTCGCTCTCCTGCGATCCTTCTCCTCCCGGGACAGCAGAGCTCTGCCCACCTGCATGGGTTCAGGATTGAAGGTTGACCGTATTGACACAGGTGGCTGAGCACTCGACGTTTATGCCGATTCACCTGCACGGTTTTTAACAGCCAATGAGAGACCAAGATACAGGGGAGAGGGAAGTTCGGGGAGGAGTTCTATGAAAAGTAGTTTGCGACCAGTGTTGCCAAATCCAAATGATTGCGGTTGCGATCCGGTTGTTTTTTATGTCAGCAGGTTGAAGAGACCCCAATAACCTGATATTTAGGCCCTGGAATGTGAATTGTGCCAGGAGAACCCCGCCAAAAAAAAAATTATTTTACCCCCGAATGCGATTTTTACTGGGGGACCTCCTCAAAAGCAATTGGGCTATTTTCAGGCAAGTTTTGAGTAGTAATTGGGTGGGTTTTGTAGCGAAAACCTGGCAACCCTGCACTAGACAGAGCTGTCGGCGATTCTTCCTCTTGTGAAGTCATGCCTGTGAACCTGCTGTCCGTCAACTTGTGCATTGTGAACACAGCAACAACTGAATGCTACCCCAGACAGTCACGCAGTGTGACACCAACATGATGCCACTGTCTTTGCCAATCGTACGTGTGAAACCGCAACGAGACCTAAGTCCTGCAAGGCTCGCTGTCCTGATGTTGCCAGACGCACACCCTTGGCTTGAAGGCCAACTCTCACCCCAGCGAGATCGGTGGGTAGTTCCAGCGTGAATATCTTCTGGATACGGTCAGCCAACCCATGAAGGAACACGTCCCACTGCGCCTCCTCAATCCATCTGCTCTCGGCTGCCAATGTGTGGAACTCAATAGAATAGTCTGTGACAGTGCGATTCCCTTGGCGGAGATCCACCAGTGTCTCATCTCCTCAGAAAGTGATTTAAACGAAGAGCAGCATGGATGTTGGTTCCCCCAGCACTGCCTGTCCGGATAGTAACATCATCACCAGAGCTACTTTAGATTTTTGAGGAAGCAGAGATTGGCGGCTGACAGAAATCAAGAGCAAGGTGCAGGAGAAGTAATCCACTGGTAGCGCGGTGACTGCAATGGGCACGAACAATCCAGGACAGGAACAAAGAGGTAATCCAACCGTAAACAACAGCATACAGTCCAGAGCAGGAGTGAGGAACATCCAGGACGACTCCACACAACAACACCAACACTCTGACAACACAGGTAAGAAGCACAGCCATTAAATAAATGGAGCTGATCAGCCACCGCTGCACTGATGCTCACAGCAGAGGCACACACACACCCCACACACACACACACACACACACGAGGTTGGGAGATAGCTAGCAACCATTACATATACTCGAGTCAGTTACCCTGGTAATTTACTCTGTGAACCTAACCTGGTCGGGAGCAGGTTTTCTTCGGTAAACCCAGATTTCTTGCGGTCTCCTCCCCTTTTTTAAAGTGTAAGTGATGTTTAAATACTTCATTCATTCATTCAGGCTGCAAAAATGCTTTTCCTGCTGAGTATTTTGGAATCTAAATTAAGTGTATTTTACTTAAAACAAGACAAATTATTAATGTAAATGGAAACAAGATTATTTTTCTTACCCCATTGGCAGATAATTTGCCAAATAAGAAAAATACACTTAAAAGACTAAATACCATGTGTAATTTTTCTTATGTAGAAAATGCATCTTGATTTAAGAATCTTTAGATATTTTGACTGGAAACAAGAAGACAAAAATATTAAGTAAGAAAAGCATTTTTGCAGTGCAGTGCACATTCATTCATTGCACATATTTCCATCATGCAGACACTCTGAAAGTGACAGAAACGGCATTTCCTTTTATACAGAATCCTGTAGATGAGGCTGCATTAATTCGCAGGGAGTTACATTTACATCGGGAGAGGATTATTTAGATTTTTTTTGCCATATCCACATGCATATTTATTTGAGCTGTGTCTCGCGCTCACACTCTTTATGAGAATTTCTGTGTAGTTTTCTGAGCACAAGCCCATCAAAAATGAAGCTGATTACTGTATGGAATGGAAGGATGCCAGATGGAAGGGTAGTTCGAGATATATGCCATAACAACCACCACAACTGTTATATTTATTTGGTCAACTTTATTTCCTACAAATACAAAAGCAACAGTTTTTTTCCCCCTATTTTTTTTTTTTTTCTATTCAATATTCTCCAATACTTTGGTATGTGGCCACTCCTCTTCTCTGTTTCTTCATGTTTTGCAAGCCTTCTTGTTGTTGGCTGAGTAGAAGTCAAATGTTAATTTCATTACTCTAATTAAGAAATGCAACAGTTTGGATTAGAGAACATTTAATCATGTGAAAAGAGCATTAGACGATGTGGAAAAGCTACTGCACATTGAAACAGACACTGAATGATATTTATTTAATATGTCAAATGTTTGTAAAGTCATGTAGCCTACACCCATGAACCTTTTTAAAGCTTTACCTGATTTAATTAAGTTTTTATACTTCATGTTTAGCTGCTTTTTTGTGCTTTTTTATTTTGGTTACACTTCATTTCGATAGTCCACTTTAGACATTCTACTAACTATAAGTAACTTTGTAACTACATGTCAACTATATGTCAACTAATTCTCATTAATTTGACACTACATGTCTACTAACTCTCAGAGTAGACTGTTAAGGTAGGTTTAGGGTTAGTAGAATAAGAAAGTGTTAGAAGATATTAAGCAAAAAGTCTACTAATACTCTACTAACTGCTAATCGACATGTAGTTGCAAAGTTACGTACTGTTAACAGAATGTCTAAAGTGGACTATCAAAATAAAGTTTTACCTTTTATTTTTTTTCTTTTGCTGTGAGAATCCATGAAAATTAATATTAGTTCAATAATTTACAGTTCTGCCAGTTTTTTTTCTTTGATATTATAACAGTGATTAAGAATTAAAGTTATTTATTGACTCGGAAGTATGTGGACGTCTTTTTGTCAGTGCTGTTGCCATGGTGAATCATAATTTTGGAGCTCCATTGAGCATGGCTTTTCAACTCAAAGTCAACCTTCTCAGAGTTGACTGATCTAACTCAATTCAGCTGTTCTGAACCCGAAAACTCAGTTTCCCATCTCAGGGTAAGTCAACTCAGAGTTCAAGTTTCAACTCAGAGTTGGTTGAACCTCCTTAACACTACTCGAGGAAAAACAACTAAATCATCAGCATTATGTTCTTGTCTCCAGCTGCTCTCTGATTGGCTGGTGACGCGTGGCCCCGCCCAGCTGGAGTCTGAGAGCATCAACAGAGCTGCTGATTCTCACACGCGCTCAGTGACTCTGAGAGGAATAACGTGAGGAATATCTGGAGGAGGAATAAAGCAGCTCTGAGGAATATTCACATTTAATTTTATCCATCATGAGTTTATAAAACATCATCCGAACAGCAGGAATCATGGAAAGACTCTCAGCTCTGCTGCTGCTGCTGCTGCTCATCACAGTCTCAGGTGAGTCTCAGCTTTTACTCTTTCTCTCCTCAGAGCTGCTTCATCTGTCAGCAGCAATGCTTTGCTTGTTTGTTTGTTTGATTTTGGTTTATTGATGTTCAGGGAAATTATCAGTATAATAGATCAGAACTAATAACACTGTTCATGTAATTGATTCAGTCTCTGATAATGTGAATATTGCTGCTCATATGCAAATGAGTCTTGTGTAATTAACATTCATTAAGGCTTTAATGAGTTTAATTAGCAGTCATTAGTTCATCTGTTATTCATTAGTTATCATCAGTTATTTTTCACTGAGGAGAGAAATTTATATTGATTTGATGTTAGATTGATAATTTCTTGTTAACTTTATACTTGTATATTAGTGCTGCAGCTAACAATGATTTTGATAAATATTCTGTTGATTAGTTGTTTAATTAATCAGATTAAAAGCATTTTATTTAATTGAGTCAGCGTATATATGTGTGTGGGTACTATATATAATTCATTTATTATATTATAAAAATATAAAATAAAATAATATAAAATGTTTCGATACTCAAATATTTGCTGAAGAGCATATACAAAGTGAATCAATCATGATTTGCATTGTTGACGATTTTCCTTTATTGATTTTCTTGATTAGTTTGTTGCAGCACTGATTTATGTATAATTTCTTTATATTTCAATAATCAATCTAAACATGGTCTTGAATCAGATTGATTCTCTATTGGCTGAATGATTCAGAGTCGCTGCAGGAGCTTCTGCTGAAGTTCATGTTCATGAGAGTGAGACAGACAGACCTGAGGCAGACATTGACCCTGACCTTTGACCCTCATTTTCATATGACTGGGCCTTTAGGGTCGGTGTCAGACTGGGTGGGGGTTTGATTGAGATCTCATTATAAGGGCCCGTAATCCTGCGTGGCAGCTGCTGAACACACACAACACGCACACGCACACACACACACATACTGTCCAGGCGGCACAGGGTCACCAGTTAATTCCAAAAGAGCTACAACCGTCAAATCTACTTGGTCAAAACTCTCTCCTGTGTGTGTGTTTGTGTGTGTGTTTGGGTGTGTGTGTGCGTGTGTGTGTGTGCGCGTTTTTGTGACATATGAGGACATAAATGTGTATAATGACAAAGGTAAGACAGGTATTACAAGGAGAAGGTGACTTTTCAGGACATTACCCCATGTCCCCATTTTTCAAAACGCTTATAAATCACACAGAATTTTGTGATTGAAAATCTGAAATAGCACAAAGTCTCCTGTGAGGGTAGGTTTAGGGGTAGGGTTGGTGTAGTGCAATAGAATATACGGTTTGTACAGTATAAAAACCATTATGCCTATGTCCCCACTTTTCACAAAACAAACCTGTGTGTGTGTGTGTGTGTGGTGTTTGTGTGATGTGTGTGTGTGTGTGTGGTGTGTGTGTGTGTTGTGTGTTTGGGTTGTGTCTGTATGTATTTATGTGTATGTGTGTGCGCCCGGTATAACAATACTGTACAATACCCCACCCCCCCCACACCCACACACACACACATCGGCGAGCAGAAACGACTGAATTCATTTTCCTAATTACACCAGAGTCTATTCAGCACTGTGTAACCAGATCATTATCATGAATTGATAAGTTGTTAGTGGAGACACACACACTCCATCTCTCTTTCTCTCTCACGCACTCACTCACGCACTCACTCCCTCACACACACACACAAACACACACTCACTCAAACACACACACAAACACACACACACACACACGCACTCTCACACTCACACACTCACACACACACCACACACACACACATCCCCACACACACACACACACACACACTCACACACACACACAAACACTCACTCACGCACTCACACCCACCACACACACCACTCACTCCTCACTCCACACACACACACAACAACACGCACGCACCTCACACACACACACACCCTCACATCACATCACTTCACACACACCACACACGCCCGCCCTCACTCACACAATCACACACACTCACACACACGCACTCCCTCACACACACACACACGCACTCACACAGAGGTGAACACACACACACACACTCACACACCACACACACACACACACACTCACTCACTCACACACACACACACGCACTCACTCTCTCACTCACACACACACACACACTCACAGTCTCACACACACTCACAGACACACACACTTTCACTCACTCACTCACTCTCACACACTTGCACTCACTCACTCACACACACACACACACACATGCACCTCACTCACTCACACACACCCACACACACACGCACTCACTCACCCACACACACATAGCATATATACTATGAAATGTTTCAGATTATAGAATACTACACCAAGACTCCAGCAGTAATAATAGTGCTGATGTCTCACTCTGATGGTCTCATTAATGAGTGTCAATTGAGACAGACGAGCCACTGTAAGTCTCATTAGATGCTCGATTCTCCCGCTGAGAGTCTGAAAGCGTGAAGAATCAGGACAGACTCTGAGTTCAGACGACTCTATCAGACTATACACACATTCACTCCATCCTCATCCTGACAGGAGAGAATAATAGAGCAGTGATCAAACTCTCAAGTCTGGCAAAATCACATCATTATCAAAACATGTGACTCTCACACTGCTGGATAAAATTTTGGAATAATTTAGATCATTTAATGTTTTTGAAAGAGTCCCTTCTGCTCGCACAGGCTGCATTTATTTGATCAAAAATACAGTAAAAACAGTTAAATATTATTACAGTTTAAAGCAGCTGCTTTCTATGTGAATATGTGTTAAGCTGTAATGTATTTCTGTGATGCGCAGCTGTATTTTCAGCATCATTAACTCCAGTCTTCAGTGCCACATGACCCTTCAGAAATCATTATAATATGCTGATATGCTGCTCAAGAAACATTTCTGATTGTTATCAATGTTGAACACAGTCGTGCTGCGCAATATTTTTGTGAAAACCGTGATACATTTTATTTTTCAGGATTCACGCTAAACAGAAAGTTCAAAAGAACAGCATTTATTTGAAGTAGAAATCGTTTGTAACATTATAAATGTCTTTACTCTCACTTTTGATCAATTTAATTCGTCCGCGATGAATAAAAGTATTAATTAATTCTTAGCCCAAACTTTTGAATGGTCGTGTATGAAGCACCATATTTCTGTGAAAATATGGTATTTATGAAACAGCTCTAATCTGCTAAATGCAACTATAAAGCATGAAGATATTAAGATAGTATAAACATTAACATCAGTATTTTCTGTGAAGCAGCTGTGAAACAATGTGAAAAGCGCTATACAAATAAATTTCACTTGACTCGGTACCTTTAATACCATATTCATTTATTATGATATTTGCATGGTACTACCAATGTTATATATCGGTAATACCAATATTACCAATTTTACATATTCAAAAAGCATAAAAAGTGTACTGTGTCCAAAAGCAATGGTAAAACCATGGTGTGTTCTAGTGACCAGTGTTATTGGATTGAGAGGATCACTAATAGATTCAGCACTTTTGACTGCAGTCTGCGACGCCGTACGTGTTTCCCTCATAAATAAGTCCGGTTCTGTCCTCGGGTCACACAGACGCATATTTGGCATTCAGATTTGTCCCGTCTGAGCAGCAGATGCCGTTAATGGAGTGTTTGACGTGTTTATTGGCCGCTGAAGTTCACGGCCACTCCAGAGACAATGAAGAAAGCGGGAGGAGGAGCGGCTGATTCTCTCATGACCTTTAGGATCTGAGGTCACGGTGTGCCGGTGGGGGCGGGGCTGCTCTCTGAACCCCGCGGGGGGTCCGGCTCGTTTATCCAGAGTTTACGGCTGAAGATGGGCTGCTATTGTGAGGAGGAGAAAACAGCTGCAGCTTCAGTCGCTGCAGTCCGCCTCATTTGACTAAGAGACACAAACACTAAAGCATTCAAAGGGACAAATGCTCTGGAGTTTGAGCTCATGTAGGAACAAACATCTTTTTCTCACACTAAACCAGTTCTAGACCTGACCTTAGTACACTTACTGCATACTGCACACTTTATAGTGTTCAACAGTAGTGTGCTGGATTGATGTCGTATCTAAGACTGGTCATGATTTAATTGAATTTTGTATTAAGATGCCTTAACTTTAAGTCTGATCAAATAATGAGTCTAAAAATGTCCAGTGCATTGCATTGTGGGATACAGTATCAATCACATCTCTGACTTTAAAAAAGCGCACCCGCATTTAATTGGCCGATGTCAAAACTGCCGTGCGTGCTTTAGAAAAACAGAACATTTCGTCCTGGATGCTGATATATTTTTGTTATATTGATCTGTCCACTTGTGTGGTGCTAGTATAGTTATATTTATCGTTGCAGTTATGATTATAGTTATCATTACAGTTATTGTTATAGTTATGATTATAGTTATTGTTATAGTTATTGTTAGTCCTCATGTGTTTGTGTGGTTGCTAATATAGTTATATTTATCGTTGTAGTTATGAATATAGTTATCGTTACGATTATAGTTATTGTTATAGTTATCGTCTGTTTGTGTGTACAGTAATATAGTTAAAGTTATCATTATAATTATGATATAGTTATTGTTAAAGTTTTCGTTGTAGTTATCTATTTGTGTGGACGCTAATATAGTTAGATTTATTGTTATAATTATAGCTTTTGTTATAGTTTTCGTTAATTATTATCTATAGGTGTGGATGCAAGTATGGTTATTGTTATCATAATACATGTTAGTTTTTGTCGGTTTGTGTGTTGCTGCTATTTATTGTTCTAGTTATGATTATAGTTATTGTTATATTTTTCGGTATAGTTATCGTCTGCTTGTGTGGATGCGAATGTAGTTATATTTATCGTTGTAGTTTTGATTATAGTTATCATTAGTTATTGTTATAGTTACTGTCTAAGATATATTCATTGTTATCGTTACGATTATAGTTATCGTTATGATTATAGTTATTGTTATAGTTATTGTTAGTCCTCATGTGTTTGTGTGGTTGCTAATATAGTTATATTTATCATTGTAGTTATGAATATAGTTATCGTTATGATTATAGTTGTCATTATAGTTATTGTTATAGGTATCATCTGTTTGTGTGGACAGTAGGCTAATATAGTTAAAATTATTGTTATAATTACGATTATAGTTATTGTTAAAGTTTTCGTTATTGTTATGATTATAGCTATTGTTATAGTTTTCGTTAATTATTATCTGTAGGTGTGGATGCAAGTATGGTTATTGTTATCATAATACATGTTATAGTTTTTGTCAGTTTGTGTGATGCTTCTATATTTATTGTTCTAGTTATGATTATAGTTATTGTTATATTTTTCTGGTATAGTTTTTGTCTGCTTGTGTGGATGCTAATTTAGTTATATTTATTGTTGTAGTTATGATTATAGTTATCATTAGTTATTGTTATAGTAACTGTCTGTTGATGTGGTTGCTAATATAAGTTATATTTATTGTTATCGTTATGATTATAGTTATTGTTAGTCCTCATGTTTTGTGTGGTTCTAATATAGTTTCATTTAATCGTTGTAGTTATGATATAGTTATCGTTATGAACTAGTTGGCATATAGTTATTGGTAAGTTTACCGGTCTGTTTTGTGTGGTCATAGCCATATAATTAAAGTTATCGTTATAATTTAGATATAGTTATTTGTTAAAGTTTTCATAATAGTAATCATCCATAGTGTGTGGACGCTAATATAGTTATATTTATCATTGTAGTTAAACAAATAGATAACTATAACAATAACTATAATCATTACTACAGTAGTTATGATAATAGTTATTGTTATAGTTTTTGTTATAGTTTTCATCTGTTTGTGTGGACACTAATATAGTTATAGTCATCATTACAGTTATTATAGTTATCGTAATTGTCATATTTATCATTATTGTTCTAGTTATGATTGTAGTTATTGTTATAGTTTTCATTATACTGTAGTTTTTGTCCATTTGTGTGGACACTAATATAGTTTTTTAATAGTTATTGTTATTAGTTATAGTTATCATTAGCATTCTTGTGAATGGGCCTTAAATCCCATGAATCCAGCAGGAAGCTGCTCTCTGGATCCTGTGTGAGAGTTTGATGAGGGTTTAGTTTGATTCCTGTCAGAGAGTTCATCTGGTCTGAGGAGACCCGGCTCATGTTCTGAGGTCAGACTCCGGTCCAGATGCCAGACGAGCGCAGAGGTGCATGAGTCTGGTTTCTCCATGCGAGCGCGTTCAAGTTCAAGTGTGACCGGAGTGTTTTGTTGTGTGTTTGGCAGCTGCGAGGGGCGGCGTGCGGCGCGTTTGACTGATGCGGTGGCATGGGAAAGTCACCCTCGCGCTGCGCCACGGGGCGGAGGAGGGGCAGATGGCTCTTCAGACGGGGCAGGAATGATGGGCCGGGGCAGATCTGGAGGGTGTGTTTGTGGGGGGGTGGGGTGCGGCCTCATTGTGTGGCTGTTTTGGGCTGATGGAGGGTTTTGTGTGAGTGCTTCTGAAAGAGCCATCAATCAGATGGCCCAAAGTCAAGTTTAAGTTCAGTGGAGATGAATCGCTTTGATTTAAGACGCTCTAAATCCAACCAGCCCTGCCTCCATCACATCACATCAGCTACTCAAGCACAAGACAAACACCGTCTACTGATGCAAGAGTGTGTTTGAGGGCTAAATAAACTTCACAATCTTTTTTATGAATGTGAATATCTGTTCAGAAATGCACTTCATGGAGTTTAACCTTTTGTATGTGTTTTTTGTTGTTGTCTGTTTTTATTCTTAAAGGGGTCGTATGATGCGATTTCAAGTTTTCCTTTCTCTTTGGAGGGTTACAAGCTGTTCGTGAATAGATAAGATCCCTAAAGTTGCAAAGACTAAAGTCTCAAACCCCAAAGAGATATTTATCAAACTTTAGACTGGTCCACGTCCTCCTAAAACGCCTCGTTCTAACACGCCTCCACATGTCTACCTCACGATGTGGGAAGATTTGCATAACGCCGCCCAAATGTTCACACAAAGAAAAAGTCGTTACTTTATTGTTGCTAAGGCCGCCTCCGCCATGTCGTGAAGGCGCTGTGTTCGTTGTGAAAGTGAAACTACTTTGTTTGGTCTTCCAAAAGAGGACACGACTAGAACTCAGTGGTTAAGTTGTATTTACAACACTGTTCCAGAACACTTCAACCCAAATATTCAGATGTGTGCATCGCATTTTATGGAGGACTGTTTCCTGATCCTGGGAGAGTAGACTACAATGCTGGCTGTTCTGACTCACAGACTGTAAGTACGTTTTTTTTATTTTTAAAGGATTTGCCACTGACGATTCAAACACGAGTTTTGGGCAGTGTAGAGTAGCGCTTGTTGTTTGTCATTTCTCCGATCACAAATGCAGACATGGGTTTATGTTTACGCGGCGCGATGCGTAAAAAGACAGAATAAGTCATTATAATCCGTAATTATGTCCCCATTGGATGCAGCAAATGCCTCGTTTGTAATGGTTTTAATGTTTTTGTCTCATCGCTCCGGCCGGGACAGGGCATCACAGTATGGTAAGGGGCGTAACATTTCCGTCACACGCTTGAGGTATTCGGCCAATCACAACGCACGGATAGCTGGCCAATCACAGCACAAACCTCGCTTTTTCAGACCGATGAGTTTTTTAAAAATCGACGTGTTTCAGAAAGGCATGGCATAGAGGAGAAACAATAATGTACAGTATGTGGAAAATAATGTGTTTTTTTAACCTTAAACCGCATAAACACATTTCATTACACCAAATACACAAAATAATGTTCTTTTTAGCAACATCATATGACCCCTTTAAAAACAGAGCAAATATCTGTAAATGATACTGATAACTATAACGATAACTATAGTGGTAACTGTAATTATAACTATAAACATTTTGTTTGTGGTTTTATTTGGTGTTTGAGGTCTGTTTTTGTGCTTAAAACAAGAATAAATAGACGAAAATTTCCAGTTTTGGAAACTTTCTGAAAATGTTTGGATACTTTTGCAAAGTTTCAGGAAATGTACTGGAAATGTTCTGCCCTTTTGCAACCTTATCTGACTGCCAATGATTACTATCACAATAACAATTACAACAACTATAATGAGACTATAACAAATCTATAAAGATAGCTATATTATCATCCATACTAGCAGTAAGTGTAAGTATAACTATAACAAAATCTAACAACTGTATAAATGTTTTGTTTGGTTTTTTTGGTGTTTGAGGTCAGTTTTTTTATGGTCAATGAGAATAAATATCTTCCAATGGGATCAGAAAATTCAACCTGTGAATTAAGTTTATTTTTCTTACTTCATTGATAGATATTAGTTATCATTTTAATCATAAATTCACTTCATTTCCATTTCTCAGAAAACATACTATTGTATTGTGAGTCTTAAGTAAATTGTGCCTTAGATTAAGAATTTATCAGATGTTTGTTGCTGGAAAATGAAAAAAATCAATTGAGAAAGAGCATTGTTTTTTGCAGTGAATATATATATTAAAAATACTGAATTTAAAATATCATCTGCATATTTTGTATGATTAATAAATCTTTGCTTGTGTATCTTATCCGGTCTGTATCAGTTCTCTGCTCCATTATGTTATATGTGATTTGCAGTGTTTGCTAGTTACTCAAGACTGTATATATTACTCAACTAGTTTACCCTTTTCAAAGTAATATTGTTTTACTTTAGTATTTTCTGGTAGACAGTAATTAGGTCTATTAGTTTGTAACTAAATACTAGTATATTAGTAATTAGTTACACTACTAGTTACATTAGTTTTTCTTCACGCCGCAACAGTTGTTGTAACTGTGTATCTTCCACATAATATTCCTCTCAGAATGTTACTACCAACATATTTCTGCCTCATCATTTGACCAAAATCTGCATTGGATCGCAGTCAGAAGTTATTACAGACACTCAATAGTAATTGATAGTGACATTCAACCAGTAGTGTTGTATTAATCTCATTAATTGTTATTTGTAGCTTGAAGCTAATTGTAATTTCTCCGTTACCCATATACGATTATATTTCATTATGTATTTTATCAAATCACATAAGTTTGTAAGAAACTATTTCATTTTCCAAAAAGATTTTTAATTATAGTAATATAATGTGCCACATGCTGATCAGAGGGATGTAATGCCAGAGCAAAGTCCAGCCACAACTTACTCAACTCAGATCATCTTTTTTTCTGACAAAATCAATATAATGCAATATTCTATCTGCTGAATGTAAGCTTTTCCATATTACAAGCTTGCCTGCTGCACTGGGGACACCACATGCATGTGCGAGTCGTGAAATTATGAAATATCTCGTAATTATTTGATTGTTGGATTTTAAATCAGGGTTGAGGCATCAAAAGTAAATAATTAACTAAGCTGTTTTATGGATGGTAACTTATTAGGAAATCTAGGAAATCTAATTCTAGTTACTGCAAAAAGTAATATTATTACAGTAACTAAGTTACTAGTAATTGGTTACTGCCCAACACTGGCGATGTGATATGAGTAACAGTTTTCCTCCATCAGGTTTTCATCATCATCATCATCATGAATCGTTCGTAAGCATCAGTTCCTCTCAGATTACTCAGACGGATGTCTCTCTGTTTAATTCCTCGTCATCACACTCTCCTGTTGTTGTCTTGCAGGTTTGGGCGGAGCTTCAGAGTTGGCCTTCATTAAAGAACCCAGTGATGTCATCGCAGTGAGGGACCGCCCCCTCATGCTGGACTGTCAGGTAGAGGGGGAGGGGCCTATCACCATCACCTGGCGGCGGAACGGCGTTCCCGTTCCTCTGGGAGCCAGAGCGGCCGTGCTGGATAACGGGACACTCCTGATCCGAAACTTCCAGAAACGGCAAGACGGTGATGAGAGCGATGCTGGCGAGTACGACTGTGCGGCACAGAACCGATATGGGCTGCTCATCAGCCGCAAAGCACATGTGCAGCTGGCCTGTGAGTGACACAAACACACTTCAGAAAGAAAAAGCTCTCTAATATCTCAATAGTTTCTCTCATTTATTATCCTGAGTCTGCTTTAGGAGAAACAGACATGACAAAGTTGATACACCTGCTTAAACCAGCCTAATGTGGGTAGCTGGTGGTTTTAGAGGGATGTAGGGTCTGTGTTTGCAGTGATTTGAGCTTCTGTAACTCATGTGATGAGATATTTGTCTTCTCTCTCAGCGCTGCCCAAGTTCCACACACACCCAGAATCCATGAGTGTGGACGAGGGTGGCGTCGCTCGATTTCACTGCGCCGTCAGCGGCGTCCCAGAGGCCAACATCACCTGGGAAAGAAACAGAACAGCTCTCAACGCTGATGATAACAGGTACACGAATACAGCCTGGAACAAACACAACAATATATTAAATATGTTGAACAGGAATGAACATGTACGTGTTACATTTATGTGTTTTTTTCCCAAAGCCAGAAACCAACTCTGGATTATCTGCGTTTAAGGCCTGTTCACACCAAAAATAACTGTAAACACAACAATAACTGTAATGATAAACAATAACTATAATAAAAGCTATAACGAAACTATAAACATACCTATAATGAGAACAATAATGAGAACTATAACAATGAATGTAATGGTAACTATAACTAATGAGTATGATGACTATAACAAAAACAATAACTATTACGATACATATAAATATAACAAAACTATAAACAACAATAACTATAATGATGACTGATAACTATAACGAAACTAAACATAACTGTAATGATAATAATAATAATAATGAGAAGTAGAACAATGAATATAACTATGACAAAATAACTATAATGATAATATCTATAACGCTAACTATAATGCTAACGATAATAATAACTGTAACCATAGCGAAAACTAACTATAATAATAACGATAACTAACTATAATAATAATGATAACTAACTATAACGATAACAATGATAACTATAATAACGATAATGGTAACTATGACAATAATGATATAACCAGCAATAAAGATAACAATAACGATAACTAAGTATAATGATGATAAAAACTGTAACAATAACAATGATATCAATAACGATAACAATGAAAATAACGATAACTTTAACTATAATGATAATAATTATAACGATAGCTGTAATGATAGCTATAACTATAATGATAATGCTAACTATAATGCTAAAGATAACAATAACTGTAACCATAACGATAACTAACTAGAATAATAACGATAACTAACTATAACAATAACAATGATAACTATAATAACAATCTTCTAAGCTCACCACAGCTCTGCATTATTTGACAAAAATAAGTAACAACAGTTATAGTTGAAATATCATGACAAATTAAGCAGCAAAATAATTTAAGCCCCAAAGCACACTGTAGCATGTTTCACTGAAGATCATGTGCCGGAAGACTGGAGTCTCAAGGAATAATTATTTTAAAAATATATAAAACATAAACTGTTATTTACAACCGAATAATATGTCACAATATTACTGTTCTGTTGTTGATTTTTCATCAAATAATGCAGCCTTGGTAAGCATAAGAGATGTCTTTCAAAAAAAAAAAAAAGATTTATCGTTACAAACTTTTGGATTTATTTATTCATACAGTTGATTTTACTTTTTTTCTCTCTAAACTGTAGGATTTGCATTTTGGCAACCAGAGGCACTCTGAAAGGTTTTAAGCCCTGTAATCATGCGTAACAAAATTATAATGTGCTACAATGCTTTTCTGGCACCTTGCTGTGTTATATGCAAAGATGATGTCCAGCCTGTATTGTTATGTCTAATTTCTATTTTGTCCTATTCCTAGCAGATGTGTTTTATTTACAGCTAACAGAGTGAACTGTACATTCAGAAATGTACTCACAAAAAAAGAGACATAGTTTATGTCTTGACACTAACTCCAGGGGTTTGTCAGCGTGTCAGCTAATTATGTGTAATTTGCTGGATTACGTATGCACAGTTTCTCATGCTCCACCCATTAGAATGACCGCAACTTATCTCTTGGCTCGTAAGAGAGCATGCTTGCTTTATGCACCCACCTTGGTCCCAGATGGCAGTAACATGACTCATTCTTATCTCTTCAATAGCCTCTCTCTCTCTCTCTCTCTCTTTCGAGCAACATATTCTGTTTATCTGTCCCACTGTATCACCAAGTCCTTTCTCCATCCGTATGATTCCCATGGCTTTGCTTCTACAGTCTCTAGTGAGAGCATATTTTCTGGGTGTACATAATTCACAGCATTAGTTTTTCAAGGAAAGATCAGCAGAATCATCTGGGTATATGAAAGTACAGTATGTAGGGACGCATTGATTAGGAAAGACATTGTATTGCCTGACAGCATCCATGTATCATTCTTGAGATGTTTGCACTTCTTGTCTTGGGCAGGTACTATGCGATTTGCTGTCAGCCTCTGGTCTACAATAACAAGATGACACCTGTGAGAGTCTCACTGATGCTGGTTGGATGCTGGGTCATCCCAATTTTCATCTCTTTTCTTCCCATCATGCAAAGTTGGAATACCATTGGAATCGAGAGCTTTGTAAGTAAAGAGCGGTTGGATGCATTCTTCTTGTTATACTGATGTTGTATATCTTTTAATTAATTACTATCTGCTAGATCTGTGTAAGATGCATTAAAAAAAACTGTTTTGAAAAAAAAAGCCACAAATACAGAGTACAAAAGTTTTTACAATTGTATGTAACAATTAAAAAAATGGAATGATGTTATTTACTTGGGCTGTATTGTAGAAAGGCTCTAAATGATGTTACTACATGAGTGTTACCATTTTAAGGAAGGTTACATTTTTGGTAATTAAAGTAATAATCAAAATATATTTTACAAAATTGAATATGAATTCAACAGATTACACCACTGTTCAAAAGTTGGAAGTCAGCATTTATTAATTAAAAAAAAATTTTTTTTAGTATTCAAAAAAATGATGCATTAAATTGGTTTAAAGTGATGGTAAAGACTTTTACATTGCTACAAAAAAATTATATTTCAAATCACTGCTTTTGTACTCTCTGAAAGAAATGTGACACTGAAGATTGGAGTAATGGCTGTAGCTTTGCCATCATATGAATAAATTACACTTTAAAATATAATAATAGAAAACAGTTAGTTTAAATTGTAATAATAATTTGCAATATTACTGTTTTTACTGTATTGTTGTCAATAAATGCAACCTTGATGATCATAAGATACTTTAAAAAAAAAAATTTTTTAATCTTACTGATCCAAACTTTTGAACTGTAGTGTATTGCAGACTGGTTTGTATACAAGTATGTGGTCTTAATTTATATTTGTTAGATTCTTGGGAAGGTCAAGACCTCAGGTGATAAATCAGTACAATATTGGTTATCAATAATATTGGTTCGGATATTAGGGATTTTTTAATTTACTAGTCAATATTTTATCTATATATATGTTCCGGCCAATTCTGATCTTTCAGTGTGGCTGCTTATTTTCTACTATATGATCGTGTTAATAGATATATATATTATAATATAGATATCTATATATAATATAGTATAATGTGTGTGTGGTGTGTGCAGATGACCTTTTACAGTATCTAACAATAATTTAAGCTTAATCTAAGGTTAATTTCTGGTAAATGTAATCTTTAGCAAATCACAACATATACTGTACTTTCACTTGTAGCATTTAAAATTACTGATTTTAGTTTTTAGCGACAAAATAGGATAGAATTGCAATATCAACCATTTATCTGTTATCAACCATAAGATGAAAATAATAATCAGTTCTTGGTATCAGCCATAATTTTAATATTGATGCATCCTTAATTTATTTTTTGTGTTTTTTCATGTCATTTCCCAGATCGAACAAAGAAATTTCAACTCCTCCCGTAATTCGACTTGTGTGTTCATGGTGAACCGACCCTATGCTCTGGTGTGTTCGGCCGTGGCCTTCTATGTGCCTCTGGTGCTGATGGTTCTCGCCTATCAGCGAATCTATGTCACCGCTATGGGACACGCTCGGCGAATCGGCTCGCTGCACCGGGCCGGCTCAGCCCCTTCTTCGACTTACCCCAACCACGATCACCATGGCTCCAGTCGCATTAAGACCGAAACCAAGGCAGCCAAGACGCTGGCTGTCATCATGGGCTGCTTCTGTCTGTGCTGGGCGCCCTTCTTTATCACCAACGTGGTGGATCCCTTCATCAATTACAGCGTGCCCTGGCAGATGTGGACCGCTTGGCTCTGGTTGGGTTACATCAACTCGGGCTTGAATCCGTTCCTATATGCTTTTCTGAACCGGGCTTTTCGGAGAGCCTTTCTTATGATCCTGTGCTGTGGAAATGAGCACTATGCCCCACAGGGGGGCTTTAGTCCGAGCAGACGGCACTCGGAGTCTGTCAACGGAACCTCCATTTCTC
>JADLZN010004137.1:0-28592 GCA_018155175.1 Sinocyclocheilus anophthalmus
AATATCACGTAATTTACGTCTCTTTGATGATTGGTTGATATCAGAAGGGAGGCTAGCCTCCCTTGCTAGGGTTCTTTTCTCAACACTCCTCAGCGCTGAAAGTGAACACTTGATGGTGATTGGCTAATTTTTTTTACCAACGAAGGCACGAGAGCTCACCTCTCCCCGGGCTCCCCCTCCCCTTCTATATCACTTAGCGGTTGTAATTACATCAGCAGATTCGGCACATTCGCGATAGAAAAGTGGCGCTTTCACATTATGGTATTACAACTGTGAAATTACAAACAAAATATACACATTCTGAGACATGAACTGAAATGAATTGTGAATTTTATTAACATTAAATCGTCCTCTTCCCATTTTCACCACAAAATTATGGGGAAGCTGTGCCTCCCCTGCCTCCCCCGACGAGCCGCCCATGGTCAAATGCTAAGGTATTCTTATTATTTTACATCCATTGTGATGTTTACATAATGGTGACAATTCTGTAGCATCACTGCTTTGTTTAGTGGTGCCATGACCTGTGGTGTCTTATATTGCATTACTTTTTTTAAGTCAACTGCAGCTACTTCATTTAAGGTAAAATACTTCAAGTGTTTTATTACTCGAATAATTTTTTTTTCAAGGTTATCTAAAAAAATTCAATTATAGGTTATATAAGGTTTTCTATTAAATTATAATTATTGCAGAATACATATCAGAGGAATATTATTAAAGAGAAATGGAGATATGCAATGTTTTTTGTAATGTGTTTCATGTTGACATTAAGATATTGACATTCAATCTGCTATATTTTTAAATTCTATCATCTATAAATTACAAATATAATTTTAATACAGTGTGTTGGATATGTACTTAGCTATATGATTTTATTATTATATATAATATATTCATTAATCTATTTAAAATATGAACTTAATTACAAATAAATTATTATTGTTATAATTTTTGATAACAGCATTGCAACATGATAAAAATGAATAGAAAATAAACTGCTAATAAATTTCATCTGACTTCTTAAGTTTGACTTCAACATGTTTTCTGAAGGTTAATGACCTTTTTTTCACTGTGTGATTTGTTTACAAAGAAAAATCATAAGAGTAAAAGTAGGAGGTCCCTTTGTTGCACCCTAGTTGTAATTGACATAAATTCAGAACAATAGACTATGCTATAAAACAGTCCCATAACCACCATAGACATGAGGGGAAAGTCCCTCTTCAGAAAATTGCCCAAATTTCACTGTTGCAGAATTGAAACTATAATGCTATAATTTCGGTTATTTTAGGTACCCGCTTATGTAGACGCACTTTTTTCCCTTAAATCCCTTTAATTATTTAAATTTCTTAAATAAAATGTTTTTGCCCCCCCCCCCCCCCCCTTTTAATGTCAAGGACAAGTGGTTGTGGCCGTCAATATAAAAGATAAATTACAGTTCTATAAATTACTTGAAGATGAATGCCCAGGTTGGAAGGATGCATCCCTGTGGTAAAATAAAAAGGAAAGGGAAAGTCGTTTAGCTGTGGTCACCGCTGTCTGTACTATAATTGACTGCCTAATAAGTGTAGTATGTTTCAAAAGATAAGACTAAAGATAATGATTTGAACTATTACACATCATAACAACAATATTTTACAAAATACCAATGATACATACCAGGATCAAACAGTCTCTTCAGCACGACCTGGAGCATATCCTGACCAATAAGCACACAATCATCCATGGTTGTAGAAATATTAAAAAACAAATATCATACAGAGCCATGTGTTTAGCTTGTTCATGACAGTACTTCATAAAAACAGTGTATAAGACTAAACCTTCACATTTTTAGAGGACCTCACCTTTTTTTTTCTTGTAAAGCACAATGGTAACACAGACCAACAGAATCACAGATGCACTCACTCCAATCCCAGCACCATGGATCCGGCCAGAAAAGCCAACTGGAAAAAAACAAACAAACAAACATAAAAACACAACAGAAGTGTGAGAAAATAAAAGCACTTTGAGATATACTCGTCATTCCAAACCTGTATGACTTACTAACTTTCATGGAACACAAAAGAAGATATTTCTGACAAAACATCAGGGTTCAAACACATTAAATCCTACGGAACTTCTTTGGATAAAAAAAAGCTATTCTTATTTATCTGTGCATGTAATCAAATAACCACTGAAAAACCCTGTAGAGAACTGTATTATAGGCCGACATGATCCAGAAGCAAAACGTATTAATTTTCCATATAGCAAATCGATATATATATATATATATAATATATAGATATTTAATGTAACATATCTAATTAAGTAATGATATACGCTTCTGTATAAACTAAAAGTGAAATGAATAGAGGTGAATTCACGGTAAACAACTACACTACACACAAGCTCTTACCACAGAAAAGAGTATATGTCAAAAGTGTTCAGAGTGCCTGTCCACTATGAATCACTGTAAGCTACATAATCATGATAGTCTGTCTACACTTTTAAAGAGTACGTTTGTCAGTGTTACGTTCTGTTTTGTCCTAGTTTTCATTGTGTTCGGTTGCTCTTTGCCTGTTGACCTACTTTTCCCAATTTGTTTGACTGATTGACCCCATTCACCTGTGTCTTAATTAAACCATTATATCCTTTGTTGGCTCTGTGTATTTAAGCCCTGTGTTTTGTTCTGTTCTGGGTCTTGTGTTAATGTTGCTACCTGTGGCCTGTAGCACGAAGCGAGATGAACAAACTCAGAGTTTTGGAGTAAGTTTAGAGTTGACAAAACCAAACAAATCCAACCTGGTTCAGCTCAGGATCAGCGGGCTCACAAAACTTGATATAAATGTTCTCAGTCAACTCAGAGTTTGTGATTAACTCCGGAGTGCGTGCACCTGAAAGTGTGACACTTGCAGCAAACAGCCAATCACACGGAACATGTGGAGAGTGTCAGCAAAGCGTCAGTTTGATTCACTTCTCGCGAGAGTTGTGCAATTCACAAAAAAAAAAAAAAAAGAAAAAAACACCAATTTTTTTAGAGAAGTCGTATTAAAATTGTAAATGAATTTTAAATGCACTACAAGGCAGAAATAACTGCTGCTGCAGCAATTTTGAGAAGCACCAGAAAGAAATATATGACTACGCAAATAATCAACTGGATTTATAGTTATATATTTCACACAGGGGCAAAACGAATTTTTTTTTTTGTTCATTTTAAAGTTGATTATGTTAAAACTTTCTATAGGTTTATATTTAAATAATTTAAATGCAAAGCTTAAAATTGTCACTTTCCTATAATAATTTTATGAATATATATATGAGTTTAAAACTATTATAAGTGATATAATATAATAAATACGTAGCCGCAAAAGTCTGGCAATTTTGTCTCTAAAATTCTTTGACTATAAACTGCTTGAATTTGAAGCGAGAGATGGAGAGGTGGCTTTATTGCGTCAGATATATGTAACTTTTCTCACAGCTGATTGGTCCAGTTTTGGTTTGAGATCTCTGACACAGAACATAACCTCTCGGGGAGCAGGGGAGCTGTGTAGCGCAAGCATGGTGACGAAACCCGCTCAAAACCAGCCCACCTTCTTGAACCCGAAAACTCAAGAGTTTACTCAAACTAAACACAAACTTACCTGGGTAAAAAACGGAAAGCGGCTTCGTGCTACAGGTCACTGGATGTTATCTTTGTTTGGATTATCACTGTTTGTTTGTTTTCCATTAAATACTTAACTGATCTTCAAGTGTGATCATTCTGTATCAGCCAGCAAGCAGGTGTGACAACGTTAACCTCAAAATGAAAATTCTCTCATTTACTCACCCTCATGTCATTTCAAACCCATAAGAATTTCATTTATCTTCGGAACACAAATTAGTTTAAATATCAAATCTGATTGCTGCCCTCATTTAAAAGTCTCTTCCCACCCAAAATTCAGACACTTCAAAAAGATCGTAACATATCCATTAGAATCCAAGTCTTCTGAAGAGATATGATTGCTTAATGGTGAACAGGTTTAATTTATGTTTTTATTCACATATAAACATTGATCAGCGAACATAAAGCTCAACCATACTTGCTTGATGCATGAAGACAACCCCCTAGGTTCTTGCGGAAGCTGAAATGTGCTGGTGTAACACGCGAGAATTAACCTCATTGTTTTTTGCACATCAAGCAAGCATGCTTGAGCTTCCGTGAACAAAATTTAATGCTGTAAACACAGTTTGCTGATCAATGTTTATGTGAATAATAGACTAAATTAAATCTGTTCCTCATATAAAGCGATCGAGTCTTTTCAGAAGACTTGGATTAAACCAATTAATTCAAATGGATTAATTTTTTTTATCTCTTTCTTAAGATTTTTAAGAGCCACAGTTTTGGGTGAATGGACTTTTTGATGGAGCGACAAATCTCTCTTATGTTCACTTGTGTCATTAAAGAACTTGAAAAAAATTAAACCGAGCATGTGCGATTCATAGCATTCTGGTGTCTGAAACAGGATACTAGTTTGCTGGCCTAAAAAAAAGCCTATTTTTGCTAACAGAAAATGTGTGAGTGTACAGTGGCATCACTTTATTTGAGTACTTTCATGTTAATAGTTTAAAACAGTGCTACAGCATAAGCAGTTGACCTTACCTTCAGGAAGTGTAGTCGGAGAAGTGATATCACCTGCAAAACAATTTTATTTCACTTTATTGCACATACTAGGGCAATAAAAGATCTCTAGTCTTTTATTTTTAGTTACTCGATATTACTATGTGCTAAAATTGTGTTGAAGTATTATATAGTAGTAAGTCAATTACTTACAAGAGCACTGCTCCCTTGTGTTGATCTGCAAAATAAATAAAAATCCATAAAGAAAGCATATGGGTGCAAAGCAATGTTAGTTAGGTTATGCTATTAAATTCATTTGATGGCCATAAAATCTAAAACACAAACAGTATTACACTTACACTGGCGGAGGGGCAGATGAGCAGGCATTCAAGTTTTTCAGGGCAGGTCTGTAAGAGGGCAATGTTTGCTGTTGCCATTACAAGTGGGGGTATGAACTTATTTTCATCAGCATTAAAAATCCCTGCCACGCTTCCCTGATCAGGAGAGGGAGAGAAAAGGAATAAAGGTGGTATGGCAGACTTAAGAATAAGCATATGTATAAAGATACTTTTTCACTGAAGCTACGCAGAATGTATTGTTTAAAACACCATGTCATATTTAGGTTTGGCTAACAACCCTACAGTCAGACAAACAATTTGGGAACAAGTAAATCAGTAAAAACCCAACAAAGCAACTCATCAGTTAGTGGCTGGCAAAAAAAAAGACATTTACACAGACAAGAATAGGTTTATGAACCTTTTATTATTTAAAGGCTGGGGCACCTAAGTAACCCACACTTCCAACATGACCACCTTATCTCTCTCCAATTATCTTGTGATGAAGTCATGAAGCAGAGGTTTATTACTTTTACACTTACTTTTTCCAGCTGGCCTTGTAAATTATCACTTAGTGTCTTCAGTTAAATGTTGAAAAATACAGCTGTTTGTGTTTGTATTAAATTGTGTCTTAGATGAAGACCAGACCACATTTTATGAGTAATCAATACAGAAATACAGATATTTTCAAAGTTTTCAAAACCTTATTCTTACCACTGTATATTTCCTTAATATGTAAAATATTTACATTGATGACCCATTGGGTCTCGCAGTCATCGACGTCCTCTTGAAGGCCATGCGACATGTTGAAGTAGAACTGCCCATCGCGTTGTCTCTCCCCTGTGCATCGCAGGACATCAGATGCTTCTGCTGACAGTATGATGCATAACAGCACGGCCACAGCTGAAAGAGACATGGACAAAACAAATTAGTGTACTAGGCTCATTTAAACAGTTACAAAAATAAACATAGAGAAGCTTATGCTGCCCTGCTAAGGCAAAATGCTAAGAAGCCTGAAGAAAATATGACAGCGCATGAACTGAGAAAATGCCTTCAGTGTTTTTTGATTGAATACTAGTTCAGACCAACATCCATTTTACACTTTTGAGTCTTTAAAACAAAGAACAGCCACTCACTTGTCACAGAGATCATAGTTTAATACACAGGGGTTTTCAAACTTTTTTGATGGCAAGGACCCCCAAATGTCATGGATTCCCCAGCAAAGACCCCACTTTCTATTATATATTTTAAGATTCATATACTGTGTAAGAAAATTGTGCTTTTGAAAAAAATAAAAAATAAAAAGTAGCATTTATGCTTGCATTGTATTAAAGCCAAAGGAAATAGATTTAATACTTAATTATACGTTATCTGGAAAATATTATTAAATTAATTCAAATAATTTAGTTTTCACAACAAAAGCTTTTTTGTTAACACACTTTCTCTGAAATTTTTGTTTGAAACCTTGTCTAAATAGACCAATTTCTCAATTTTGACCTGTACAAGACAAGCACACAAACACATTGTGTATTATCAGCAGATGACAAGCGCTAAGAGCTCAATTACAGCCCAAGTGTTTACACCACTTTCATGAAGAGCAACACTTGACTACAGTTGACAAGTTTGTCAACAGCGGCTTACTTCTAATCATATTTAAACATCTATACAAAATCAAGATAGATTTGGACAAACATATCCAGCCGTGGCTAATATTTTTTTTCCAATCAAAGCACACTTGCTTTCCTTTTCCTTTTGTAATCTACCACTGGGAATCATTTTACTTGTACTTAAATACCAAAAAAAAACAAAAACAGAATTGTTATATTTTAAGTTAATAATTTCAAAACTATATTTTAACAGATTTTTCTCATATATATTCTGTTATATATTAATAATAAACATAAAAAAAAGAACAAATACACATTTCTGTTTCCTCCTGATTGTGCTAATGAGGTATAGATAAAATGGTTAGGAAAAACTGCAGTTAATAAGGGTTAAATTCAGATGAGTAACTGTTATATACATATACAGTAATAAAGTAGTGTTTACATACACGAGCCCAGACTGCAGACCACATAATCCACAGGGACATTATTATTCATTAAGTAGATATAAAAAGAGATAATTCAACTGAAGAAAAAAAAACTTGTATGCTGACACAATATCTTCAAACGATTTCCTGAGGATTTGAAAGGAAGAACTAACCCACATAGCTCTGACAGTGTGTGCACACATCTATGTGTAGCCATTCAATCACATTTTAACAGAGTGGACAGTGAAATCCTGTATATACAGAGTGATAAGGAAGAAACAAAAGTCAAACCTGCTTTAAAATCCAGCAACACAACTCTAGCTGTATAACTTTACAACAGCAACACTGCTTTAATAAAAAAGGTAACTTATTTGTATAGCACAACAAAAAAAATGGTGTCTAATCGCTCTCGTGGTACTTGTTTTATTAGGAGATGCACAACAGTTCTTTTGTGGCTTTATAGGTAATATTTTCACGGACACAATTTAGCAAAATCAGACAATATATATACCACAATATTAACTTCTTATTATTAAATTTTTGTAAATAAATATCACATTTGCAACTGTCATTGTTCAAAAAATGCTGGGAAATCTCTTTATGTAGCCCTTCAAGAGTGATTACTGATAAAACTGTCTGAAAAAAAGAAGGTCACATTTTAGAGAAGAAAAAATCGCCCACTGACTTTCAAAGCTGCTACATCATAACGACTTCGAGGATCTTGATAGAGATGTAGTGGAGTGAAAAGTACAATATATGTCTTTCAAATGTAGTGAAGTTAAAGTCATAAGTTTCCAGAAAAAATAATACTCAAGTAATGTACAGATACTTAAAAAGTGTACTTAAGTACAATTCTCAAGTAAATGTACTTAGTTACTGTATCTCTGAATGTAGGTTTGTTTTAGTTATTATTATTTTATTTTTTTTAAATCACTATAGGGTCATTCCGTGTCAAATCAATGTCCCCGGCTCAAATTTTTTGATTTGTTAGTCTTTTTTCAACAAGGAATTGGTGAAAGAAATACCTAAATTACGAAGCAAGCCAAAATATGAAATGTCTGATATTTTTAATATTTACTGAGTAATCCAATATTTTGTAGAGGGGGGTCAAAATGGCAATTTTTTTTTTACCTGAGATTCAGAGCCAAATTACGGGGGGTAAAGATGACTTAAGAAAGATGGCAGCATCATAATGTTAATTTCACACAGAGATTGGTAGCTCTGTTAGTAAAATCTGTTGACTTTATCAATCTTTGTTGCATTATGTGCCAATAGTGACCTTTCAAAAATGGGGAAAGAACACTTTTCAAGTTTTTTCTCCAAAGTGTCGCATACAGGTGCATCTCAAATTCAAACTCAAATTGTGAAACTCGTGTATTATATAATTTCAATGCACACAGACTGAAGTATTTTATGTCTTTGGTTCTTTTAATTGTGATGAGTTTGGCTCACATTTAACAAAAACCCACCATTTCACTATCTCAGCAAATTAGAATATTGTGACATGCCAATCAGCTTATCAACTCAGAACACCTGCAAAGGTTTTCTGAGCCTTTAAATGGTCTCTCAGTCTTGGTCAGTAGGCTACACAATCATGGGGGAAGACTGCTGATCTGACAGTTGTCCAGAAGACAGTCATTGACACCTTTCACAAGGAGGGTAAGTCACAAACATTAATTTCCAAAGAAGCTGGCTGTTCACAGAGTCCTGGGGTTTACAAAAAACACAAAAAATTCCAAGCATGTTAACAGAAAAGTTGAGTGGAAGGAAAAAGTGTGTAAGAAAAAGATGCACAACCAACCGAGAGAACCTCAGCCTTATGAGGATTGTCAAGTAAATTCGATTCAAGAATTTGAGTGAATTTCAAAAGGAATGGACTGAGGCTGGGGTAAAGGCATCAAGAGCCACCACACACAGACGTGTCAAGAAATATGGCTACAGTTGTCGTATTCCTCTTGAATCACTCCTGGACCACAGACAACATCAGAGGCGTCTTAACTGGGCTAAGGAGAAGAAGAACTGGACTGTTGCCAGGTGGTGGAAACTCATAGCCCAAGTTTCTTGAAGTCCAGTGTTAAGTTTCCACTGTCTGTGATGATTTGGGGTGCGATGTTATCTGCTGGTGTTGGTCCATTGTTTTGTTTTTTTTTGAAAACCAACGTCACTGCTCCTGTTTACCAAGAAATTTTGGAGCACTTCATTTTTCCTTCTGCTGACCAGCTTTTTGAAGGTGCTGATTTCATTTCCAGCAGGATTTGGCACCTGCCCACACTGGCCAAAAGCCCCAAAGTTGGTTAATTGACATGGTGTTGGTGTGCTTGACTGGCCAGTAAACTCACAAGACCTGAACCCCATAGAGAATATATGGGTTATTGTCAAGAGGAAAATGAGAAACACGAGACCAAAAAATGCAGATGAGCTGAAGGCCACTTTCAAAGAAACCTGGGCTTCTATACCACCTCAGCAGTGCCACAAACTGATTACCTCCATGCCACGCCGAATTGAGGCAGTATTAAAGTAAAAGGAGCCCCTACCAAGTATTGAGTACCTGTACAGTAAATTAACATACTTTCCATAAGGCCAACAATTCACTAAAAATTTTTTTTTTATTGGTCTTATGAAGTATTTTAATTTGTTGAGATAGTGAATTGGTGGTTTTTTTTTAAATGTGAGCCAAAATCATCACAATTAAAGAACCAAAGACTTAAACTACTTCGTTCTGTGTGCATTGAATTTATTTAATACACGAGTTTCACAATTTGAGTTGAATTACCGAAGTAAATGAACTTTTTCCAGAACATTCTAATTTATTGAGATGCACCTGTATTGGATACAAAGTGACCAACATTTGGTTTTCAACCACTAAAAATAGGTAATATTCAACAATCTGAAAATGGAGCCTCATTGAGATGCCCATATCACTGGGACTGAACGATTGGTCAGGGGCACCAAACGCTGTCCATGTGGCTGTTGTCCATTAGAGTTTAGGCTCCACCCATAATCAACCAACATGAACGCAGGCTAATGCAAGATGCGTACTAGATAGACTTGAAACTCGAACAAAAAAAAAGAAAAAAAAAAAGAGAAAACGCTACGCAGGTCAGGTGTGTAGGAAATTTGGAGCTAAACTCTGTGGCAGGACAACGGCTCCAGCAGGACAGAGTTAGTGTACCCCTGATATACGGCCTTCAACAAAAAAAGAAAATTTATTAGAAAACGTTTATCTTTGCAAAGAAAAGTTTTTAGAAATAGTAATCATCAAATCTTTTGAGATTATCTTTAATACATGCTAGTTCCGGCAGCCAACTTAAAATATATTTAGGGCAGCTCAGACCGGTAGTGTTAAATGTAATGTTTTGGCCAGAGTGAAACAAAATCCATTGCTAATTTCAACATTATTTGTTCTTTCAGGTCAACTATTCCGCTTCAAATAGCAAAGAAGTTCATCTTTTTTCAGTTCCCCACATTTTGTTTTTGACCACCACTTGTACAATTTAACAATTTTACTCCTGAAGTCTTCTTGAATTTATCTATTATAGATAATTTGAATCTTCCAGTATATCTGAACTGAACCTATAATTAAGCCTTAAAAATTAACATGCGCAAAAAGAAGTTTGTGGGGACGGGCCAATTCTAAAGGGCATAAGATATCCTTATACTTCAATTGAGTTACAGGCATGCAAACTTTTGAGAAAAAAACTTGAAAAGGTCCTCCCCCTTTTGGCTTTTCCGTCCATTTTTGAATGGTCACCATTGACACATAATGAAACAAAGATTGCTAAAGTCAACAGATTTTACAAATACAGCTATCAGTATAAATAACATATAGAGGCTGCCATCTTTATGAAGTAATTTTTAACCCCCTGCAATTTGGCTCTGAATCTCTTTAGAACTCATATGTTAAAAGGATTTACACCAATGTTATGCAGGCTAAGCAGAGTTGGTTAGAAGCATGTCATTCTCTCAGACTCGCTGTGTTAAGCAGCTGCTCATCCCAGCACTCCATGAGCCACCAATTACAGACACTGAGGGCTGGACACCTGCAGCTTTTATGGCTGCCTTTCAATTAAGAGCTGATTTAGGCCAGCAATAATCCTGTTACTCTCTTTCCAGTGTACATAACTGCCTCAATTAAATAATTAACGAGTAGGGGATGTCTAAGTCATCCTAGACATTACCTTATGTCTCTTGTGACCAGAAATCCAGTATCCAGTATCCACAGGCAGCCATTCAGGTTTTGTTGGTGCTTTTAAAAATAACCAGTTGAAAACTGAAAAATAATGTTCATAATGATAGATAATTTCCATCAATTTTATTGATTATGCTTTATTCATCTTTATTACTTGCATGACCTGAAGGTTAAGAAAGTCTAATCACTGAAATTCATTTAGCTGAGGCCAGGGAGGGTGGATACCATGGACTGAAAGTTCTTAGCCTTCTAAATCAAGGGAGCAAGACTTTCCATCCCAAACCCTTTAGGCTTTGCTTCACATTTTACAACTTTCATAACATAAAATATTTTACTAGTTGAGCAAATGCTCTTCATCATAGTGCAGAGTGCGCTGGGGATGTATGGGCAAGACATTGATCTAATCTCATCAGATCTCAGATTTAACAGATATTTATTTGATCTAGCACCAAAAAAGGGCCGGAATACGGTGAAATGACTGTCACATCAGCTAGTAGAAACATCTCAGGTTACGTATGTAACCATGGTTCCTCGAGGGAACGAGATGCTGCGCCGTAGGACGCTTTGGGAATGCCCTTCAGCGTGACCGGCTCTGAACCACGTGTGTAATCAGTCCAATGGATGGGCGAGATGTCACGGGCGGTGTGACGTAGCAACCAGGAAGCTTAAAAGCATGTGCGGTGAAACCGGCGTCAGCTTCTAGGAGTGAAGAAAGCGCTGGCAGAGATGCGCGAAATATGTCTCCCAGAGACGGCGTCGTCTGCATTCGCCCTTCGCGGTAGTCCATGGTTCATGCGTAATCCCCTGAGATCATTCCTCTTCAGAACTTCGATCTGCGTCGGAGGATCCGTCTTTGGGAACGAGTATGCCCACACCTGCATGACATTTCAAATCTTCGCCTAATATGTCGGAGCCTGCTACAGTCTAGAGTGATAGGAATCAGAAGAGCCAGGAGTGGCTCGCATGTCTAGGCCATGAGTGGCCACCTGGGGGGGTGCCCGCGGACGCCTCGTTTGGTAGTGGTCAGCCATCTCACTTTACTATTACAAAAATTTTTGGGGTTTTTTCGGATATTGTGGCACATCAACTGCGCTTGAGATGCGGGCGCTTGCTTGCATGCACTAGACGCTTCCTCGGCAGTACCTAAGAGGTCACGCATGGTTTGGTGCGGCACCGTCACACATGCGTGGTGCTCTTACATCAAGCTCACTCATGGAGGTCTGCTCGCTCTCGCCGTTGTCCAACTAGCGTACGCAGATCCTTGTGTGGTCCCAGGGCAAACCTTTCTCGCTGAGAGCAGTTTACATTCCTGTGCATCTCAATTTGGGAGCAGACATCCTGTCGAGGCAGGGGCCGTGGCCCGGGGAATGGATGCTTCACCCCTAGGTGGTGAAGCAGATCTGGAGAGTTTTTGGGGCCATAGCAGGGGACGCTGTTGGCTAACTCTTATGACATCGCACTGTCCCTTCTGGTTCTCTCTGAGTCATCCAGCTCTACTGGGGCTGGATGCCATGGTACAGAGACGTGGCCGTGTCTTCGTCTGTACGCCTTTCCCCCGATCGCTCTGCTCCCAGGAGTTCTGGAGAGAGTGCGCCAGGACGGGGCCCGTCTGTTGTTAGTATCCCCGTTCCGGCCGGGGCGAGTTGGGTCTCAGGCCTGATTTCTTTCCTCGACGGCGCTCTATGGGAGATTCTCGTCAGGAGAGATCTCCTCTCACAGGGCGGAGGGTATGATCTTCCACTCCCGCCCGGAGCTGTGGAGTTGGGGTGTGGCCCCTGAGGGGGACACAACTCGTAGCTTCCGGGCTCTCAACCGGGTTGTTGAACCGCTCTCCAATCAGAGGCTCCCCGGCCCGAGTGGAATCTGGTGTGCCGCGCCTTGAAATGGAAACTTTTTCCTTCTTGGTGTTTTAGAGCCGCCAGCTCACCGGTCAGTTAATCTGCACGCGGTTGGTACAGTGCGGAGTTCGTGCAGGCCCTTCTCATCAGGTTGACTCCACTCCACGGCCTTAAGGTCTAGCGTGGCGCTATTGCGGCCTACGCAGCCCCCTCTTGGTTGCGCAGTCAGTAGGGCGACACCCCTAGTTACACGTTCCTCCGTGGTGCCTGAGCTGAGCACCCGCCTCCGTATGCTCTCAGTGTGCCCCATCGTGGGACCTGGCTGTGGTGGGGCTAGTAGGCTCTCTAGTAGGCTCTCCCTTCGAGGGGGCCTATTGAGGCATATCTGATCGGCCTCGCTTATTATATCAAAATACCTTCCTCCTGGCGATATCGTCTCTTCAAGAGAGGTGGGATCTGCAGGCCTCTTTCAGTGGCCCCTCTTAATCTTGACTTTTGGGCCTGGTCTGGCGCAACGCGTTCTGTATCCGCCCGTGCGGGGTATGTTCCTCAGGTCCCTCCTCTACACTCCAGCGGCTGCTGTCATGCTGCCATGCTCGTCTCATTCCTGCGTCCGCTATTAGGGATCGTCATACCAGCAGAAGCTTAACTGTATGTGTACAGTGCGAGCATTGGATGCATACGTCCACAGAGCTGCGGTGGATAATGGATGCCATTTCTATTTCCTATGAGTCCTCTGATCTCCCTTTGCCTCTTGGGGTCAGGGCTCACTCTACTAGAAGTGTGGCGGTCTCTGAGGCCTTCCTGGCAGGTGTCTTCGGTCTTTTAGACGGTATATTATTTTTTGGTTGTTTGTAGTTTTTTATAATTTATGCGACAGGTTTTTTGTTATGGGTTTAGGGTCTGCCACACCGCGGGATGTCCACGCCCTGACTTCGTCAGGTCTATGTCCTATACATGCAAGCCCCTCTCTTGCTGCGTCTGTTCTCTCGCCCTAGTGCGGCAGTCTGCGCACACAGGCAGAGACTTAGAAGAGTCTTGCGGCGTGGGGCAGATCGTGTTCTCCTAGGCGGTTCCAGACACAGCCTCAAGTTCCGAAGAGGACGTCTCAGGTTACGTATGCAACCCTGGTTCCTCGAGGGAACGATACGCTGTGTCTCGGTGCCATACTTCCTGCGTCCCTGCCAGCGCTTGCTTCACTTCTTGAGCTGACGCTGGTCTCACCGCACGTGCTTTTATTGCCTCCTGGTCATTACGTCACCCGCCCTGACGTCTCGCCCATCTATTGGTCTGATTACACATGGGGTTCAGAGCCCGTCATGCTGAAGGGCGTTCCCCTGTGTTTCCGATCAGCGTCTCGTTTCCGCTCGAGGAATTTTTTATATTTTTTTTTTTTTTTTTTTGTATCGAGGGTTACATACTTAACGCTGAGACGATCTCCGCCAATATGCGTCTCACATATCTACCCCTCATATAAATCCGCTTTTCTTATGATTCTAAACAACATGATCATTGTTTGTTATTGGCTCTAAAACAAGACCAGTACAGGGAAAGTGGAAGGTACTTAATTGTGCCACAAATATTTGTGACCCATGATTTCTTCAATTATTTAGGCAGGTCCTTAAGAAAGAGATTTTTCTTCTTCTCTCCTTCCCTCTCTCTCTTGCTCCCTCTCTCTCTCTCTGTTTTTTCGGGGGTCCCCCTCCTCTCTCCTTACCATTAAAAAGTAAAGAATAGAGAATAGATTTGGCTGCAGCATCCTGGTGAGATGAAAGTCCAATTATCTCCACAAATGAAAGGAGAAGCCTTAATTAGGACTGAACCAAATCTGTGTGTGGGGAATGTGTGCAACCATAGAGATGGACAGCTAGGCACTCTCCTTTGTGACCGGAGGCAAAAAGAAAGAGGGAGGACCGGAAAGGAGGTGCGGAAGAAGGAGATAGAATGGTCCCCACACTGCACTGGCCAAGGTACGTCGGTGACTTGAATGCTCTGCCCAGTTGCTGAGGCCCTGAGATTACCCAATGCAACTCATCCCCTATTTCCAGCATTAGCTTTGATCAGCGCTCTGCCAGCAGGGGGTCGCTAACAAAACAAGCTTTTAATGTTCTCCCTGGCTACACGCTCTATCTCTCCTCTCCAGCCTTTAGCACTCTTCACCAGCTTCATAATGCATAGCAAATTACTACGTTGCCCAACTGTATTGTGTAAGAGCACATTTGTTTTACGACCAGAAGGTATTCTGGTCACTCTACTCACCAACAGGCACAAAGAAATTGAGAGAGGATTTCATTATTGTCGAAGCCTCCATCCAACAGCTTTCATACAATGCTTTTCTCAGCAGCCTACACAATACCTCTCACCACCAGCCATTTTCTCCACCTCTGAGGCTGTCCAAAACAATTCCCTTCCCCTACTCCAGGGGAAAATCACACCTCCGTAATTAAATTTACTCTCTCATATCCGCTTCACATACAGTAGTTGGCCTGTGTGACAGTCAATCCTTCCCAGATGTCTATACATTAGTGGTTATGAAGTATTTTTATGGAACAGTGCTGTTTTGTACTGCGTAATCATCTTGTTTCACCACTCAGACTGACATTTTGCTCTCATATGTGGTGGGCAGTCAGGGGACGGATAGGAACGTTGCATGCCTTCCATCCCAAGCAGAGGATTAAAGCAAACCCCCGAGCTTACCTGTGGCTTTCAAATGTGTCTCTAATATCAAACAGCCTGCAGTCTCACTGCATCTGAATAATACAGACCTGCTGCCTTTGCAACACTGCAGTTTATTGTGTAGACACTTGTCACAGCTGAATTGTCACCGATATTCGGCAGCCAGTAAATAGAAAGGCAGATATGGAAGGATGCTCCTTTACCGTATCAGATCAATTATTTGTTGATGTGCCACTTCCGAGAAATTAATGTTTATTGGCTGCAAAGTGCCAGCCTGCAAGGAAACATGTCACTTTGAGTATATATATCACTTGATTTCAGTTTAGCACCCTGCTTTTGAATGAACGTGTTGAAATCAACATTGGTAACACTTTACAATAAGGATCATTAGTTAACATTAGTTAACTAACTACTTTAGTTAACATGAACTAACAATGAAAAAATCTTCTACAAATGTATTAATCTTAGTCTAATTTTAATTTCAGCATTAATACACGGTGGAAAATCAAGAATTTGGTATCTGTTATTTAATGGACCTGAGATAACATGAACTAACAATTAACATTTGTATTTTTATTAATTAACAATAGCAAAGATTGATAAACACTGTAGCAAATGTATTTTTAGTTAATGCATTAATGTTGGTAACACTTTAAAATAAGGTTCCATTAGTTAATGTTAGTTAATGCATTAACTAACATTAACTAACAATGACCAATACATTTTTTACAGTATTTCTTAATCTTTGTTAATGTTAGTTATGAAAATACAGTCATTCATTGTTAGTTAATGTTAATGGACAGTGCATTAACTAATGTTACCAGCACTAAGTTTGTGTTGTTGGCTATGTTAGTAATGTGGAAATTAACCTTAACTACGATTAATCAATGGCTGTAGTATTGTTTCCTGCTTAGTTTCCTTTTAACTAAAGTAGTTACTAAGGTGAACCTTATTGTAACGTTTTCCCATGTAACTAAGGGGACCTTATTGTACAGTGTTAAACTTTAACTTCTCTCTCTCCTCCCCTCAAACTTTATTTTATGTCTTCATTATTTATTTATTAATTTTTATTTAAAAATGGTAGGATCTATGTATGTATGGAGCAATCACAGATCAATTTTATTTTACACTTTAAAAAAAAAATGGATTTAAGTTAAAATCTGCTGAACACATTAACAGTTAACACATTAACATTAAAAATGTTAATGTGTTAAATGGAAGTAAATGTTAAATGGAATGAAGATAAACAATAAGACAAAATATTTAATAAGCAATTTGAAGGATTTTATGAATTGTTTTACAATTTTTCCAGCGCCTTCATGGACAGTAGGAATGACAATTTATTAGATATATTTGATATGTAACTTATTTAATCGAGTGCTCAGTTTTTCTAATTGTTACACAATTATATGTATCAATAATAAATAATGAATGAAAAATAGTGATTGAATGTTACATTGTTGTCAGGTATAAAATGGAAGTTTGAATCATTTGTTGCAAGGAAGACAAAAAGAACACTGGAACTGTGGTTGAATTCATGGTGAGGTGCAAGGAGAGAAACCACTTTTTTTCCCTCTCGCTCCACAGCTTTTTTTGAATGTGACAGCACAATGCCACCTACCGCTGTGACAGTGCATTTTAAAGCATGTGTGGCATCAATAAATAATGCGCAGAGTGTCGGAGTGCAGTGCGTAATCAGCCCCAGTGCGCTGCTGCACCAAAACAACAGCATCCTCTGCTTGATCTGCCATCTAACTAACGCACCCCCTTAAAGGACCACAATTACCTCCAACAATTGGCCCCATAACATTAGCTGTGTTGCTACCTGCTTCACGTGCTGTGTGGAACGGACGATTTTTTTTATATAATGCAGACAGACGTTTTGGCTAGCTAAATTTGCTATTTGGTGCCGTTGTCTTGCCTTAAATTTTGCATACCCCCTTTTTTACTTTTTGTATTGCTTGACATGTAGAGGTGGTTAAATCCCCTTAACTTTGATCAGATGACAGCAAGTCAGTATTTATTTGTTGGTTTGTATCACCTAGAGATGTTTCTCTGTGTGTGATGGGATACCTGTGCCTTTGGCATCTCCCCTAAATACATGAAAAGGCTGTACTTCTAGTGAAACACTGTTCTGTGACAAAACATCTGATGCTGTGGCCTCTAAGAGTATGCCGAAAGTTGTGGATATGTTGTCAGAACATTTTTAAATGTCAAAATACATTAATATGTTTTGTTGTAAATCTGAATATACTCAAAAATAACCCTATCTAGTGTATCCAACTGCATTTTAATCGTTTTTATTCGTATCTGCTGAGTGATTGTCAGAGAACGCTTTGCTCTCTGTCTCGTGAATATCTTTTATCACACGAAGGGAATACAGCTTTTTCCTCTCTTAAGTATATTTGTTTGTTTTATAATGCCACAGAGCATCTACTCAACATGTACAGCAGGGTACATCACCTTTAATTTTGTTCACATGACAGTCAGTCAGTACTCAACTATTGTTCTGTATCAACTGAGATGTTTCTCAGCATGTGATGTTATGTAAGTACCTCTGTCTTCTCCTCTAAATACATGAAAAGGCTCTATTTTTTGTGCAATATTGTTATGTAGTAGCCGGAAACTTGGGTACATTCTTCAGTCAAAACTCTGAACAATTTAAAGTGTCAAAACAGCACCATTCCTTTGTGAATCTGAATAGACACTCAAGGTAAAGACTGTGTTCAAGTGGCATATTCTGTGAAGCACAGATTCAGTCAGCCTATTTACTCTATCTATCTGCATTTGCATCGTTTATTTATTTCTCCAGAGCGATTGCCAGAGAAGGCTTCCTCAAGACACTACCCATCCGTCTTGCAGCTATGTCAATATCTTTTCATCACCTGAAGGAATATTTCCTCTTCCTCACCCAAGTATATTTGGTGTTCATATTCCTCTTCTTTATGTCAGATGGTTAAATCTATGCTTTTAGATTTAACTAAACCTTGCAGCAGAAGAGTTGACGTGAGCATTGGGTTCTCTATCCCTGGAGAAACCGTGGGAGCTACATGCTGTCTGAGCTGTGAATACAGGGCTGAGGTAGTTCCTGCAGTGGATCCCATGGGTGTGGACACTGGTTAATGGACTTGGTATTTAGACGCACATAATGGGCTCAGTCTTAAGGAAGTGCCGTGTTCAAACCGACTCTCATCATCGTCTCTGAGGACCCAGGCTCCGCCGTCTTGTCTTCCTTTCTCATCTCCAGGGTCTTGATCCTGACCTCCGGCTGCATTATGCTCTTCTTTGAATCCACTGAGGGGCTGCTCCCATCATCCATTCCTCCTGCTATCTGTCCTGCTCATCAGCATAATATCCTTTTTAAAGTAATTAACTTAAATCCAACAGCTGGACAAAAGTAAAGTCTTTTAAGCTTGTTTTCTGTTCTTTCTTTTTTCTTTACTTTAAGAATGTGTTTTATGATTACCCAACAACACAGTGGAAAAGTTTAATTAGGTCAGCTCTTGAGTCAAAGACCCTCTGGGGTCATGGTGAGCTGGTCTACATATTATTTATCCATGTATTATGATAGGTCAAAGGGCCAATTAATCCAAAGGTGATTTGGCCTACATAGCATAGGGAGGTGTAAGGCAGTGTCCTGCCCCTGGTTTCTGCTTCTTGCTCATCCAGGATCATTAGCGAGCGGACGGCTTGTTGCAGATCAGGCTGCTGGAATGCAGGGGGTCAAGCTGCTTCATGCCACACTCACAACGGGATTACCCCTCATCCAGGCTTCACACCGAACCCCTGTGTGGCTTATTTGTGTTCAAACATGCAAATGATGAATTACTGATTCTAAAACCTTGCCCAATTTGATGCAATTTTGCTCACTACATCTCTTTAAACAAGCGGAGCACGTATGGCCTTGAAAGGAGCTTTTCCTCATTGAGTCCTAATGAACACAGAGATTTAGAGAATGTGCATGGTGTTTTTTGTTTTTTTCCATTAACATTTCTTTCCTCCTTCCATTTTTGATGTGATCCACCCTCCGTGCTCTACGACTTCCACTATTATGATCATTGAAGTGTAAAGGTGAAGAAACCCCTATTCGAGTGAGCATAGGTTACCACTGATCATTATCCCCATCCACTAAACAGTAGATCACTTCAAATGGCTGTCCGAGCTCTCGGCCGATATCCCTTTGTGTGACTTTCAAAATGCTTTCAAGTGCACAAAGCAACATGAAAACCCACACAGATCCTAGTGTTTTTTCTTCTAATGAGCATCACCATATCAACTAAATGCGAAAATGAATCAAAAGTACAACATTAGCATTTGTGGTCTCTTGCTATTTCTTCTCTGTCTGACTTCCCTTTTTAAGTTTTTCACAACTGTATGGGACTTGAGTTTCTCATTAATAGCCAAAACTTTCTGCATCCCACAGCTCCTACAGCTAGGGATGTATTGAAACAATTTGTAGTTTTAGATTCTACCATATTCAATTCAGTATCTCTGTCCATTCAATAAGTGCTACTCTTCATTACTGAATGGGACTACGATGCATTTGAAAATAATCCTTGAGATGGAAAATGCCGGAAATGGAAGGCAGGCAGACAGCCCTGAATCAATTTTATTGATGATGTGCTTATAGCTCTGCGACTGTATTTAGCCACATGTATTCGGCCTTGCTATTTTGGTTACATGATGCTTTCATCAATAGCACTCGGAGGGTTGCACTGTGTTTACAGTAAATGAGAAATCTCCAAGTTTTTCTGTTTCAGCTTTTTTCTTTCTCTCTGCTGGTTAACCTTTCCACCGAGTGGCTATTAGATTCTTTATTGTCAATGAGGCTCTTAATGTCCCTGAAGTCAAAAACTGATGATAAAGCAGCAGGACTGAGCCATTAATTTCAAATGTTTTCTGTAGAAACGGTGGCACATTTGGAAACATTTCAAATTGAATGTGTTCCTTTTGGGGCGTTCTAATGTAGCATTAATCACAATATCCTTTGACATGAAGGAGGGACCATAATTTCCATTGTTCTCAACACTTCTTCTCCCATAGTTCGTTAGGCATGAGATGCAGATGTCATAGTCTGTACTGTTTGCTAATGAAAATGTGACCTAAGAGGGCTTTTGTTGCAAGTCAGACAAACAATAAGAAATGTCTAAAGGGATTTGAGTTCACTTTCTGCTTTCTTTATATTTAATTGTGTAAGAACGGGGACTTTTGTAACAAGAAAAAATAGCCCACCAGAAACTGAAGCTAGTATTACAAAATGTTTTACTGTATATATTTCTATTTGTCAGTATTTTAGCTGATACAGTCAGTATTCACAGCTAATTATTGAAGACATTAAAGAAAATAGTTAGCCAAGGCTTTCCAAGGTGACTTCTAGACTTATATCTTACTTGGATGGCGACATCTGTGGCAACAAATTTGTGTCACTAATAATTTATGCTACACAACTGTCTGTGCATGATTTATTCAGGACAGGGATTAATTAATACATTCAATCAATGAAGCTAATTAAGAACACAGTGGGAGTTTTGCACAGCCAAAACAGCCAGCATGACCAGGCAGAGCTGCTGTATGAGGTGTGTGTGTGTGTGTGGGGGGTGGGGTGGTCAAGGTCGAAAATAAAGAAAATGGTGAGCATTTTCATTTGATTGACCCCCTCCAGCACATAACACTTCAGAAATAAGGGGTCAGGCTGGTGACGAGCAAGAGTGACAGGCCTCAAGATCACGCACCGGCTGTTTCGCTTGGCAGCTTCACTCAGCACTGTCACTCCTACCCATTTATCACTAGGAATGTCATCCTCCCTCTCTCAGTTTTCCTTACTCTCTGCTCTTGCTCTCCATACCCCTCCTTTTTTGCTCCATACCCACACTGTCTCCATGCACAGGGACACGCTGACACTTAAGCACACAAAAAAATGTGTGACACTGTGCTAGTCGTCTCAACGGAGAGCCATTTCCCAAGCAGCCCGAGCTCCGGCAGGTCGCTCAGAAAAGACGACAACGAAGAAACTAAGAATCAGGAAAAAGTAGTTCCCCTCCTGTCACTAAAGTGGAACTTTTTTTTCACACTCACTTGCACTGTGAAAATGGCACACTGAAGCTGCTTCTGTCCCTCCGTGCCTCTTCCTTTCTTTGTCTCATTCTGTCTGCAGCTGAAGAAGGGAAGAATCAGGTGTTCATTTTATGGTGGAGCTGTGCCTTTAATGTAAGCTGTTTTTGGGCTCATAAGCACTAATTGGAATGTTTGATTAGCGAAGCTGCATGGGTTTTCATGGCCTGCTGAGTGGACTACACAGGAGGAGTTAGTTTGAAGATCAGCTTAACTCTCAGTCAAACATCCCTCTTTGTATTGCCATCTCCTCGTCTTTTATGTGTCCTTCTGTGCCATGTAATCTTCCAGTGCCTTAAATACATGAAAGGCTATATATCACTCCCAAAATTTAAGTTAGAAATTAAGTTATGATTTTATTATTTTTAAAAAAGACTGTTTGTAGGGCCATTGTATTATATTGTTGTTGTTGTTGTTTTTATTTTAGTATTAATTATTAATTAATTTATTTATTTGCATTGGACCTTATTTCATGACCATTATGCGTATTCCTCCTCCACATTCTCATAACCACAGTACTTTAAAATGAAATGTCATCATCACTTAAATAGACTACATATAAAACAACAGCAACAAATAGTAATAATAATATCAAATTATTATTTTTGTTTTTTGTCTATGGTTGGATTCATTATCGTTAAGCCAAATATAATTTCTTATTTCTGTTTTTGATTTTGGAGTCTGCTTCTAGACATGTTCTTGGAATGTTTCTCGAGATTCACCACCACATTGTTTTGCTTTTCTATGTAGTTCCATAGGTGATGGCAGTTATGAAGTGTAGTCTTTTCCACAGTGATTTTGCGTGATTTGCCACATTAATTTTAGATTTACTACTTATTCTATTCCAAAACCAACTCTTTGCTTCTCAGTGCTACAAAATGACAGTTGAATTGTCTTATACGATTACAGCATGGTATTTTATTTTAAACCCAGACTCTTTGGGACGAGAGATGATAGAGAGGGGTATTTCCACACTAATCTTTTTCCTTCTGGCCCCAAATTATTTGTTGAAAACCCTGACACTAAGGCATTTAAGTGGCTCTCCGATGGAATTCACGCCACTACTGTAAGTACAGCTCTGAAGACTAATTAACGGGCCTCCCTGGCAATAACTCAAACAACCATACAGATACACACACACACACACACACACGCTCTTCCTCCCCACTGTGTCTCCCATTAATGAATAGCTGAGCTTCCCTACAGTTTGCACCAGTTTGCTTCAGGTGAGGATTAGCCTGGTCAGCTCCCTTCCACTCCTCCCTCTCTTTCCTTTAAAGGAATTCCCTCCCTGTCTCTTCCACTAAGCTTTTGCCAAACAAGGTTTGCTACCCATGGTTAGGGCCCTCCTGAAATTTCGAACCAATGGAATGCTCCCATCCCGATGATGCGATGCACTGATTGTGTACAGCATGGCAACAAGCATGTCAAGGCATGACCTATTTTTGTTTCGGCTTACTATGAAACATGCCCGTCCCATTCACAAGTGTGCCCAAACCCTCCAGCGTACTCTTATTTAAACACACCACAAAGAGATCCAGCAATTTGTCAGCCATATTAAATGTTTGGGGCTACAAACAGAATAAATAATGTAAGCCTACCGTTACTAGAACCATTCAATCAAAAATGCTCTGGTCGAGGTAGTTTCATCTTATCTAGGTCCCGATTAACAATTTCCACCAGTAAATGTAAAATAGATTTTCCTTGTAAACGTTAAAGCATTAGAGAATTCATTACATTTTAAACACAATGCAGTAGCTAATAATAATCGTAGAATAAAACCCGTCCGTGTTCCAAGCGACTTTTGTTTGATTTCACTAATGACACTAGGATGAACAGTGAAGCGAAGTTTAACCGAAAAAACCTACGATTGAGATATATACTGAATTTGGTCTTTATCATCATTGGCCCTGCTCCATTTAGTCCGTTATGCCACATGCCATATGGGAGGAAAAAGTGAAAGTTTGCGCATTGTGTTCATATACTGGCCATCTGCTTGCCTTGTAGTTGGCTACTTATATTATAATATCGAATTTGGTCTTTTAAATACCACTTGGCTTAATGCCTTAAGGCATATTAAGTGTTTATGGTTTTCCTACGGGAGGAAAACGTTTATCGATAGATCAACTTATATAGCTTTTTCCTATAGCTTTCCTCCGAATGGAGGGACCAAAAGTCCGCTACAAGAGGTCTCAAATTGTGACTGAACGATTACTATATCGGCATTCGACGTTGGCAACCATTTGTCTCTATATAGAATTCTGTTGGGATATACTAGCGCTCACACACAACAGCAAACTATTCGCTGTTTTGTAAGTGGGACGCATCTCATAGTATCACAATGATTCTAGGTACATGTACGCAGTAGAGTAGTCATGTTTTATGAATACCAGTCGCATTCTTATATCACCAGTGAAAGAAAAAGCTTGTTGCTAGGTCTAACTACTAGATGAGGAGAACATATGGACATCTGATCGTGACCTGATAAACTACATTAAAGTGGGATATTAATGGCAAAAATAATAAACATTATAGTTTAAAGGCATCGTGTCGGATGAGTACCCGTAGTGATCGAGACACATATCTTAAAAGCATGCACATCACCTTTACTTTAGCTTCAGATGAAGAATAAAATTTAAGTAGCTGCGCGTGCTTGAGTCTTGCGCAAGGGCCGTGTATTAAACATGAATTTAGAATTATAACAAACATTTGCAACAATAAATATGCAACTAGAATAAATTAGCATAGAACTGCAGCACAAATATAATACTTAGGGCATTTCTATAATTAAGCCTCAGAACGTTTAGCGTTTTCCATAAAATAGTCTTAGTGAATTTAGCACGCATCATGTGGCATAAACTTCTCTGTAAAACTCGGGCTACATGTGCACGTCCCTGACATGAAAATCTACAAAAAACCAATGTAAAATAAAAAAAGGCAGTGATAAACTTCACATGACCATCCGAGAAAATAATTGTAGGACTATATACAACTGTTATTTTAACAATTATGAGCTCATTTATGTTGTACTCATCGAAATCTCAAACTCTTAGTGCGTGTAGAAAGTCATTTTTATACACAGAAAGGATTCTATTGCTGAGGCCCATTTTCCAGCTATTTTTTTCTGCTGTAATAAATCTGCGATGGGCACAAAAACATCACATTTTCTATAACAAAAGTATCTTACTAACTTGTCTGGCATATGCCGGCTATTTTCTTTCATGTTCCCTGTAGTCACAGTAATTTGGTTATTCTTTTATGTTATGTTCTAATTTGCGTCAGAAGGGGTTCAAACTCTAGGGCTATATATTTGTAGTGCACGTTGTAGGGCAGCACTAGTGGTTCTCGCTTCCCGAGCCACTGAGGAAACATGTTGTTTTTTCGTACCCCGCAACAAATTGACATTCCATGCACTAGAATCAGGCACACTTGTCAAATAGCGGCAAATAATAGGGTTATTTTTAGTTCTTTTATTTTATACTTGCTAAAGTGCTGAAACTCAGAAATGATAGGTTACCAGTCAAACAACTGAAAATCTGTGCAATCTAAACGGTATATCACAGGCTTGTCGAATAAAGGAGATGTTTGCAGGACTGTCGCACACACTTGATTATAAGGCCAATTTGCATATTAACTACTTTTTGTTCATTACTAAAAGTGCATGTAACAACAATCATACTAAAAGAGATAAGCCTGCCGGCTATCTCCACGATCATAGGATGTAAAATCTATGCATAATCAGTATTCCCTATCTGAGCACTCGTTAGCAATAGCTTCGCACGCTAATGGATGTCTTCTAAAACTAACGAAAAGCGCGGTGGGGAAAATCTTCGGGGGCCGCTGGCTCTGGCAAATGATGCCTGCTAATCATTGCAGTCGGTCGTGGGTATAGAAACATGATTCAACAGGCGCCAGCTTGCCTCGATTGCTTAACCCATTTCTCAGCAAGCATGGCCATACTTTTTTACTGGCAATGTTTATGAATTAGATCTGTAGTTATAATAGCAATATGTAGTTTGTTTTTGCTAATTGTGGTTGATCAGCGTTAGCTCTGTGGGACATATGTACTATCACTATGACTAAAAATGAGGCTTGACTAGCTCTGGTGTTAAAATTATAAGTAAATGATTATTACCATGTAACACTGTGAAACTCGCACATCCCTTACAATCAAAGCGGGTTCAGTGACTGTCTTGGTAATGCTGATAATTGACCGGGGGGGGGGGGGGTTTATGCTACATGTAGAATATATTATCTTCTATCTTATTTATATAATGTATTCTCTAAAAAAAAAAAAAAAAAAAAATCGATCAATATCAATAGGTCCAGCACATGTATACATATTCCAGCACCATATTATAAGTTTAACAATAGGTTTAAAATTACTTTTGTCAAACCTCAAATACATGAACATGGGTTGTGATAATTGTATTTGTAATACATTCAGATCAAACCAAATTATTGCAGTTGTACTCGAGGAAACCTATATATAATACGCAGTAGCCATGGGGGCTTGATGTTTGTAATTGTTCATTCCTCATAACAGCATAGTTAATTTACATGTTGGCAGCGCGCGAGAGTATTAATCCAAACCTTAGAGTTAAAGCTGCAAGGGCACTGGTTCCACAGACAGGGTCTGCGGATAGGTCATAGTTCAATTCGCGACATTACGATCCTATCATATATTCAGTAATTATTTATTTTAAATACCATTATTCAGGGGTTCATTTCTGTCATTATTCCAATAGGGAAAGTTACAAATAAAGAAGCTAATTGCAGGAAAGCAATAAAAAGAGATGTTCTGGTAAGGGCCATACATGGTTTCGCTGTGATTATTGCGCAATAGGTGTCTATAGATTGTCAATAGACCAGCAAGTTATATGACGCTGCTTAAGTTAAGTACTTTTTTATATAGGTTATGTCAGAAGCTATCCTCATACTTAAAATACTCAGAAGAATTGTTAGGGCAAGCATTGGCTTTTCCTTTATCAGTATAAGGATCCTCTTTTTTCTTATTTGTTTGCAATAGTCACAAAATGGCATTAATTAACATCAAATTTCATTAGACGGTCAGACAAGGCAAATCACAATGGGGTGCATTTTTAATTATAGTGCTGAGTTACTAGGTGTCTTTAAAAAAATATCACAAACGTTTAGCGGTACGGCATGTTTAGGCTATTTTTTATCCTGTCTTTATTAAATATTCTAAAATATGAGGCAATTCATATAATGGATGAAAAGCAGATGCGTTTCTAAGTAATAATTTTTATATGCATATTATTTATTTAGCTTAGTATCTAATAATTGAGATGTATAATTAAAAACGAATTTAAGGGGTCCTATATAGCAAGACAAGTAGGCTGAGATGACGACTTCCTGAAGTGTCTATATTTATATTAATATAATAATATGAAGATGCTACTAATAAGCGGTTTTACATGCATAGCAAAAACAAAAAAAACGTATAAGCATTACAATCATTCATTAAAAAAAAAATCAGTTTGAAGACGGACAAACTTCCGGAATGATTAGTGCGAGGGGCTTCTACAGCAGACAAAGGTGCATCTGCCGTGGCTAAGTGGGGGGGCTATACTAGGGGCAGCATTAGAATAAGAGCACGAACAGCGGGCATCGCACTATCCCTTGAGTTCCTACGGAGGCAGAGTAGCGAGTTCCTCCTGCCGGCCACTCGAGGGGTACTATATAGCGTGTAGCGAAAAAGCCATCAGTTTGAGTCTCACGGGAAGGAATTGAAAACATGAATGAAACAGGCTACAATCAGTAGAGGTGAAATCCAGTCTAATTTTCAAAAGTCAAGGGGGGGGGGGGGCGGGCAGCTACTGGCCTTTCTTCTTTCCTACCGGGGCTTGGGTCTGGATATTAAAATGGTTCTTACTAGGCCGAACGGTCGAAGAAGTACAAGTGGCTGGAGACACTTAAAACAGAGTTTCGACTGTTAGCACCATTGCGCTGGATCAGACGTTGGTCCTTAAAGTATCGGTGAAAATCTACTAAAGCGGTTCGCCGACCTTTGGCAGATATGTCTGAAGACCTTGTTTTGTCTTCCCTTCACTATGGGTATTATCTGCTCTCTGTATGGTGGCAGAGCCGGAACGATGCAATCGACTTTATCAGGGTTCTGTGCACTTTAGGGTAAATTGCTGCTCCGTGCCATTCGAAAAAACAGACTTAGCTCATTTTATATGTATGTCGTTGAGATAACGTAAGTAGAAGACAACATAGGTCGACTTAGATATTTCACTTAGTCGCTAGCGAGGGTCATAGTGTGCATTATAATTGCCGCTATGACAATGGCAGTAAGTACAATTATTAAACTCCTGCTAATATCAATTGCACTCTGATGATTTAATCGCGCTCCTGGCTCATGTACAGATTAAGTTTGTTGCGCGTGCAGTATTGCAAAAGTGGATTGAGCTACATCTGGATACTTGAGACTGGGTCCCAAAGCATGAAACTGCCTCGGGCTTAAGGTGCAATGTGACAGCATTGCTTTCAAAAGCATGCAAATCATTGAACAGGAATGCAAAGTTTTCGTTATTTTACACAGTAACACTAATACAACTAACATAGGCTCAGTTTAAAGGTGTGTGTGCAGTAATTTTTGCTAATTAAAAATGTTTTACAAAGAAAATCTGAAAAATGAACAGCACATTTGAGAGAAATACGGCGTATAAAGGCTCTAGATAACTTAGTATTAAAAAAGCATAAAAAATACACACTTTTTGATATAGCATTAAAAAAAAAAAAAAAAAAAAAAAGCTGATTTAATCTCATGGATGATGCCATTTTTGATATCATGTGACCTGTTGTGTCATGAAAA
>JADLZN010004139.1:0-33869 GCA_018155175.1 Sinocyclocheilus anophthalmus
ATGGGACCAGGGGCCTGTTCGGCTTCCTGGGTTGTTACAGAGTATTTGTTAAATATAGATAACAAAATATATATTGTGTGTTTGAGTGGTCCAGACGCTACAAATTCCCCCCCTTTCGAACGTTGTTGTCCATAGAATAGACAACAACGAGCGATGTCAAGGTGCAGAACAATCGAACACACACCTGCCACTCACGGCTGGTAGCCAGTGGCGGCTCTTTGGCTGTTGGTGCCTCCAGAAGTGGCTGTGGTGCCGTGGTGGATGCTGTCAGGTGGTGCGCTGTGGTGATGTAGGCTGTAGCAAGGTGTGGGTCCTCGAGCTTATGCAGCAGGTGTCGAGGCTGTATCACCTGTCATCCTGAAGTGAGTTAGACCGGGTAGGATGTTTTTGTTGATGTTGTTAGCCAGTAGGCTATATGTGGTACTCGTGGTGTGGGACAGCTGGGTTAGACTTTCACTGGTGAGAGTGCAGGTGGTTCCAGGGATTGCCGGGAACTGTTATGGAGATCCCGTAGTGTGCAGAGAATTTCCGACTGACCTAGTGATGATGGCAGGAGAGCGGCAGGTGGTTGTGAGCTCTCTGCTTTGCTCAACGTCACTAGAAATCCGATGTTTGCGGTGTCGCTTGGCTCTTGTGGCGGCACCGACTTGAGCTTGCCTGAGTTGTGTTGGTAGAGCTTTCGCTGTGGGGCATGTGGGCCCGTTGCTCAATCCAACGGTGTCTGGCTGCTTCTGGGGGTGTCGACCGGTTTCAAGGGATGCTCCTCCCTTGGAGGGGCCTGATGCTGTGTTGCAGCAGGCAAGGAGTCAGAGGTTTGTCCTTCTCAATACTCCTTAGTTGAGTTTTGTTCAAGGAGCTCTTTTGCGAGTGTCAGCAGCTCCTGTAACCCAGAAGTAGGCATTTCCAGCTGTCCTTGTGTAGCCTCCGTTCAGCACCTGTGTGAAGGGTGTGGAGGAGGATGTTGTGGTGGACTGCTGTTGGACATACCGTGGTGTTTGCAGGATGAGGACGCCTTTTCCCAGTGGTTGGTCTGGAACCTGGGTCCGTTGCCATGGTGATGGCTCTGTCCTCTTATGGCTAGGGGCTTTCTGTAGAAGGGTTTTGCATTGTGGCAATGCTGGGTGCCTTCTGGTGCCCGCTTTGGATTCTGAGTTGTGAAGTTCAGAATCAGCAGCGATCAGTCCCTGTTCAGACTCTGGGTCTGAGAATTCCTTTATGATGGCTTGTTTAAACTGCTGGTGAGACTGCAGGATCAGTTCCTTTGATGTCCTCAAGGTCTCTGCAGTATTTAAGATTGCAGATGTATTGTCTCTGGCCATGCGCGTTGGGGTATGTGGGTGTGTCTGCAGGACCTATGGGAAAGGTCCCTGCCCCACCCCCTTGTGGCTGCTGGTTGGTGACGTGTGAACAGTGGCTCTCGCCCCCCCCTCGCAGGTTCGGACTCTTGGCTGAGGGGGTGGGCCTGCTGGCCAGGGGAAGTTCTGTTTCGTGTTTTCCCTGTCTGTTCACCTTGTGGTCTGCAAGCATATTTCAGTTCATTTGTGACATTGAATTCACCTTTTGCTGCTTGCAGGTGGCATTCACATGTGTTGTTTTGGTTCGCCTGAATTAAACCTTTTTTTTTCTTCTGCAGCTGCAGAAGTTTTCAGGGAACTGACTTGTGAAGTGTCAAGCAGAAGGATTTGGCTCCCTTTCCCCCCTTTCGTAGATGTGCACAGGCGTGGAGGGCTTGCACTGCTGCCGACCGATGTTCAGCCGGCTGTCTTTTGCTTAAGTCTATGCGCAGTCGGTAGGACTGTTTAAATTCTTTCTGAACCATGTCAAGCTCCTCTTTAATTGCTGAGTCAGGGTTTGGACCTCAGCTCTGGCTGCATGCAGCTGGCCTTGTAAGGCCTTAGATCTGGTGTCTCTCATTTAGTTCCACATATGTTGTTTTTAACAGTGACTTTGTGTGAAACAGTTCTGTTGAGGCTTTTTTCCAGCGGACTTGGGTAATAGCAGTGTTAGGAGCCTCCTGAAGACTGGTGATTTCCTTCTGTCGCACCATTCTGTGAGGTTCTTTGCATCCGTTCTGTGCTTTCTCTCATTGAGCAGGTGTCAGGTCTCTGTATAACTCTGTGACTTGCAGTTTCAGCTCATTTACCTCCTGTCTGAGGCCCTTGAGGGTGTGGGCCGAGGAGAGGATGATGCTGGTCAGGTGTTCACTTATGTCGCAGTCTCGCTGTTCCTTTCTTTGCCATGCCAGGTCGTTGGCTGCTTTGAGCTGAAGGCTGTCCATTACAGTGCCTCTGTAAGTTTCCAGGTGGTTCTGGGGAGCTGGCAGGGCTGGATGTCTGTGGAATGTCTGCGACATACTGGCACACTTGTGGGAACACCAGAGAGAGAAAGGGGCAAGACAAATGCAAGTACGTCCAGAGGTGGTAAACTATCTCTATGGGGAACGGCTGTGTAGGCCATGTAAGGTATGAATAGCTGGTGAGAGGCAGCTAGTGAGGTAGGGTGCTATGTTTTTGTGTTCGTGAACACAAAGGGAGAGTTTGAGTAACTTTGTTGAGGTGGCCGTAAGGAGGGGTCAGCTGATGACCGGGCTAAACATGTTGTCAAACTATTACTCAAAGCATTGATGGTTCACGGGTTTGGTCACTATGACGAAACTGAAATAAAATAAGATGAAATCAAAAAAAAAAAGGAAGATTTTACCTATTTAGTTTTTTTCTAAGAGATATGGCTAAGCAGGTTTCACTTGTGGGTGATGCTGCAATAGACTTCATAAACCTAGGGTTAGACTGTTAGCTAAACTAGCAGGGACCCACCAACTACCTCATCAAAAGAAAAAGAAACAGTGGGAATTGTTCCTAGTTTTATCTTGGCCTACATTGTGTTGAATGGTAGCTGCCCTTCAATGTATTAGGCCTGGCACTGAGGCGTGAGGAGAAGTAGAGAGGAAACAGGGATTAGGCTACTAATAACCTGTATAACTCGTTAAGGAAACAACAGTTGCTAGAACTACTGTAATCCTATACAAAAAGCGAAGATGGTGATGGTGAAATAACTAAAATAAGGTAAAAGTAAAAGTACACAACAAAAAAAAATAAAATAACAAGGGGTCCTAAGAGCTGTAGGAAATTAAAAGGGAAAGTAAATTTAAAAAAAATGAAAATAACTAAATAAAATAAAATAAAAATAAAAATTTGATTTAATTAAATCTCAAATTTAAAACAAATCAATTTAGCTGAATTGGTACATTTGTGCTAAACAAATGTAAATAAATGCAATAAAATTAAAAAGAGGTAGAATAAAGTCAAAACAAAAATAAACAATAACACAAGTAAAACCCAAAGTATGTGGGGAGGGACCAACCGAACTGAATCCAAAGAGGAGGTGATGGCATCAACAGGAAGTGACACCAGGAGTGACGGAGAGAGAGAGAGAGAGAGAAAGAGAAAGAGTGTTGGTGAAAGTTAAACTTTACACGCCTATCTCAGCGGTTCGTAAGATGCTTAACAGCTAGCGTTGAGGTAAAGGGCTTAGCTTAAGAGTTAGTGTTAGTTACACGCAATTCTTTGTTTACACACAGGTCTGTGAAGTGGGTGCTGTTGTCAGATTAACCGGAAGAGTCTGCTCACACTTCCGGGGTCACGTGTTGCTAGGAGACCAATGCAAGCTCACAACAGGTGCAAGTGGAGCAGACTTGCACTGCTGTGAGCATGCATGGGAAACTCATGCATGTCCCATACAAATTCATTCATTAATCAAAACAGCACATTCACTTAACAGGCAATGGTAAATTCATAGTTAGCTACGCTAGAATAAAACCATTAATTTTACGTAAATGTTTCACATGAGCAAGTCAAAATGAAATACAATGATACGTAAAACATAATAAGGCCTTAAATTAATGAAAAGAGGAGTATAGCTCAGATCACCTACACAGTGCTGAAAAAGGGGATTTCTTCGCCCAAGATCAGACTGATGTATTCTGGTACCATTTATATGGGTTGCTAATCTGAGGTTTACCCATCAGAACAGCTGTACCCTCTGCTAACAACAGAAATTAGGATTTCTTCGCTAAAATCAGGTTAGTTTCTTATCGTACGATTTAAACACATTATAGCACTGAAACTTTCTACTACCAGTAGGAAGGCACATTCAAGCTATAGTTTTATCTGATTATAATCAGAACCTGGTGCGCGCATGTATAAGAGTTACGTAAATGTTTCACATGAGTGGGTCGATATGAATACAATGATACATAACACATAATAAGGCCTTAAATCAGTGAAATGAGGAGCATCGCTCAGATCACCTACACAGTACTGAAGAAGGGGATTTCTTCGCCCAAAATCAGACCGATTTATTCTGGTACCATTTATATGAACTGCTTATCCTGAGATTTCGTCATCAGGAAAAAGACCTATGCTCCACTAACACAGAAATTAGGATTTCTTTGCTAAAATCAGGTTAGTTTCTTATCGTACGATTTAAACACATTATAGCACTGAAAACTTCTTACTGCTTGTAGGAAGGCGCATTCAAACTATAATTTTATCTGATTTTGATCAGGAACTGGTATGCGCATGGAGAAGAAGTTACTAAAACTTATGAAAACAGACACATAAGCAATGTTTAAAACGACGCCACCGTTCTAAATTACTGCTCGTCCTGCATAAAGTAGGAACTATTATTTTCCTGGCCATGTGAATGCTGGGAGTTTTCTGGCTAGCTTGTCAAGGTCTCTGAGGGCCGCATCATGCGCTGTTGCAGGGACACTTCCCTGTGGTTGCTTGAGGTATTATGGCTCTGTCTGCTGAGTTGATAAGCAGAAAGTGTTGGCTCCCCCCTTCGTAGCTTGGTGCATATGAGGAAGTTTGCACGGCTGAGTGAGGATGCAGGAGTAGGGTGTCTCTCCCACTGCATTTCTTTTCGCAGCCTGTAGGAGTCCCTGAGTTCTCTTCGGAACATGTCAAGCTTGTCTTGAGTGTTGTTCAGCTGCTGGATCAGAGTCTCTTGAAGTCTATCAATTTCCTCCTGTAACTCCATTCTGCTGGGGTCCTTGTGGGATACCGCCGTGATCTGTTGCTTGAGACCATTTACCTCCTGTTTCAATCCCATTAGGTTGTGGGCCAGAAGATGATGACAGTGGTGAGCTTTTGTAGCATAACTCTTCTCTGAGCCTGGAGGTCTGAGGTACGCTTCTCTCTGTGTCCAGTTGCTTTCGGCTCAGTAGGTGGTCGTCGGCCCTGGGTAGGGGGTGTTCCTCACAACGCCTGGCCAGCCCTCTTTGGTCTGCATTCTGGGCAGTTAGTCTGAGCATCTGCAACATTTTGACACACTTGTGTTGAGAGTAAGGGCTAGAGACTACTACAAGATCAAAACAGAGTGTGAATGCTAAAATAGGTTTGGGTCAGCATATGTTTGCTGAAAAGGGCGTAAACAGGATTTTGATTGATGAATTAAGACTACTCTTATTGTCAAATTATCACTCAGAATTTACTGACGGTTCCCCAAACAGGCTCAATCTCTGAGGAAGTGAAGGAGAAAAGGGAAAAGCAGAAGGAAAAGGAGAGCATTTCTATTCAGATTATGCTTATTATTTGGTGCTCAGGACGATAGTTATGCCCTAGCGTTTGTCTAGATGACTTTGGTAACAGGGTCATAAAAATTAGTGCACATGTTTGAAAATAAACAAATCAAAAATAGAAATGTCTCTGGTTCCTTTTGAGGTTCAGAGAGAACATCAAAACAAAGGGGGCATAACATGTAAATGGATTTAAAATTAGCTGATTGCTATTATTAAAACAAGGTAATCAATCTGGTATTAGGAACAAATAGCAGCACTAGTGATTAGTGTGTTACTAAAAGCACCCAATACCTTAATGATTCTTCTCTAGATAGACAGTTAAGATGTAATTAAATTTATATTTAATTAACTAGTAACTAAGCAATAGCATTCAGGAAGGATACATCTAAGATAGTTAAATAGTTCGCTGAGACGAATTGAAGATTGAGAAAAATAGAAAAAGAAGAAAAAGAAGGAAAAGAAAAGGGAAAATCAGAAACCAGGGATTAGGTTAAACTCAAATTACTTCACACTGCACACACGCATGCCGTATTTAAGAGCTTCAATTAAAGAGTGCTAACCCCTAATTGTTAAAGCTATTTGGTAGCTTAGCCTAAGATGAAACTATGCTAAGTCGTGTTAGCTTAGCTGCTTCAGGTGGTTTGTTTACAACATGGCGTGTTGTGCTATGTGAAGTTAGCGCTTCCTGTGACAAGTTGTTGTCACGGTAACCAATGCATGCCAGTGCAATTAAAGCAGTTTAGTGTCTGCCTATTTTAAAAAGTTGCCCACAGTTTTAGAACGTAATGCTTTCAGCCTTCAAGACTTGTTGCATTAAATAAACACTTCTGTGTGTCAGAAACGAGATCGGGATCCAATAGCAGGTGAACACAAAATCCAAGTTTATTGAACTATGGTAACAAAAGGAAATAAGTCAGCCGGATAGCAAAAACCCCAGCAAAAAAGTCAGTTCTGATCAGCGTGGAGGTTAGACCAGCCGCAGTCGAGCCAGCGGGGAGGAGAGGGGGCGAACCGGCAATAGAATGCCACCTCTGAATTCCAGGGGTTGTCTCGAGCATGGGCTGAGAGGAATAGGACGAAACTGCCGTGGAGAGACAGGCCTATGAGTAGCGAGAGCCAAGGACAGGAGCCAACCAGATTTCTAGAGAGGCAGCAGGGTAGAAAGAGGAGGATGACAAACACAGGAACGCCAGACCGACTAGACTAGAAAAAATAAAATAAAAAAACACGAGTCAGACAAACACAGCATGGACAGAGACGATCAAAGCTGCTGCACAACACGTTACGGACTGACACAAGATAGCATACAAGAGGACCAGATAAAGGGAAGAATAATGAGGACAAAACGAGGTGCAGGTGAGAAGGGAGAATTAGATAACAGGGATAACGAGAGGGGCGGGGTGAACACCAGGATGACAGCCGAGCACATGGCAAGCCGTCAAAACAAAAGGCCATGTGCTCCATGACAACACAACCCAAGTAGACCCCACCGAAATCGTGACAGTACCCCCCCCCCCAAGGAACGCCACCAGGCGACTCAAGGGGGGGGTCTACCTTGTGTCCGGCGGAAGTCCTCAATCAGTGACTGATCCAGAATATCCCGAGCCGGAACCCAACTCCTCTCCTCCGGACCGTAACCCTCCCAGTCCACCAGGTACTGGAAACCCCTGCCACGACGACGAACATCTAGTAATCTCCTAACAGAATAGACAGGAGAACCATCCACTAGACGAGGGGGAGGGGGGGCAGGGGATGAAATGTTGGCATTAAGGTGAGACCTGAACACAGGTTTGACCCTGGATACATGAAAAACAGGGTGCACCCGACCAAGAGAGGGAGGCAACTTGAGCCGTACCACCACCGGATTGAGGACCTTGGTGATCTGGTATGGACCAATGAACCTAGGCGCTAACTTGCGAGAGACAGCCTTGAGAGGCAGGTCCTTGGTAGACAGCCATACCTTCTGACCACAGACATATCGGGGCGCTGGAATCCGGTGACGATCAGCCGTTGCTTTGGTCCGTCTGGAGGCCTGGACCAAGACTTTCCTAGACTTCCTCCAGACACTACGACATCTCCGGACAAAGGCTAGGGCAGACGGTACAGCCGCATCGAGTTCCTGAGAGGGAAACAAGGGAGGTAGATAGCCAACAGAACATTCAAAGGGTGACATACCTGTGGATGCTACTGGGAGAGTATTATGGGAATACTCAATCCACGTGAGCTGTTGGCTCCAAGAGGCAGGATTGCGGAACGCCAGGCAGCGGAGAGCTCGCTCGAGATCCTGATTGGCTCGTTCACACTGTCCGTTGGTCTGGGGGTGAAAACCGGACGACAGACTCGTAGAGGCCCCGATCTGTCGACCAAACTCCTGCCAAAAACGGGAGACAAACTAGGGACCCCTATCAGAGACCACGTCAACCGGAAGACCATGGATCCGGAAGACGTGGTCAATTACCAGTTGGGCTGTCTCCTTGGCAGAGGGGAGTTTAGGTAGGGGCACGAAATGAACCGCCTTAGAGAAGCGATCCACCACCGTGAGAATAACGGTGTAGCCTCTTGAAGGGGGTAAGCCAGAGACAAAATCTAAAGCTATGTGTGACCAGGGGCGAGAGGGGATGGGCAGCGGCTGGAGCAGACCAACAGAGGGACGGTTAGAAACCTTGTTCTGGGCACAGACAGAGCAAGCCAATACAAACTGCCTGACGTCCTGGCCCATAGAGGACCACCAAAATCGCTGGCGGATGGCAGCCAGCGATCTCCTGACTCCCGGATGGCAGGTAACCCTAGATTCATGCCCCCACTGAAGGACCTCAGGGCGCAACCCAGCCGGCACGAACAACCTACCCGCAGGACACTCCGCTGGCACTTCCACCCTTCGTCCGGCCTCCTCTACCTTCCGCTCGACCTCCCAGAAAAGGGCCCCCACCACCATCCCTTCAGGGAGTATGGCATTGGCTAGGATCTCCTCTCCCGGGCGCTCAAACTGGCGGGATAGCGTGTCGGGCTTAACGTTTTTGGCCCCGGGCCGGTACGAAAGGGTGAAGTTAAAACGGTCAAAGAAGAGTGCCCAGCGAGCCTGGCGCGAGCTCAACCTCTTGGCCGAACGGATATATTCTAAGTTCTTATGATCCGTCCAGACCAAGAAGGGCTGTGCTGACCCCTCCAACCAGTGACGCCACTCACCCAAGGCCAACCTAACCGCCAGCAGCTCCCGGTTGCCGATGTCATAATTACATTCAGCTTGGATGAGGCGATGGGAGATATATGCACAGGGGTGCACCTTCCCATCACCTGCAGAGCGCTGAGACAAGACTGCGCCCACCCCGACCCCGGAAGCGTCCACCTCCACGATAAATTGCCGTTCGGGATCTGGAATGGAGAGAACAGGAGCAGAGACAAACCGGGACTTTAATCTATCAAAGGCCTCCTGAGCCTGAGCACTCCAGGTGAACGGTACCTTGTTGGAGGTGAGCGCCGTTAAGGGTGCAGCTACCTGGCCAAAGTTCCTGATGAATCGCCGGTAGAAGTTGGCGAAGCCCAAGAAACGCTGCACAGAGCCTTTCTGGAGTCGGGAACTGGCCACTTAGCGACAGCCTCGACCTTGGACGGATCCGGCTTAATCTCCCCAGCCGAAATAATAAAGCCCAAGAACGAGACCGACTGGGCATGGAACTCGCACTTCTCCGCCTTGACATAAAGCTGGTTCTCCAGCAGCCGTTGTAAGACCTGGCGCACGTGCTGAGTGTGTACCTGAAGAGATGGAGAAAAGATGAGAATGTCATCGAGGTACACAAAGACAAACTGGTTAATCATGTCTCCCAGCACGCTATTGACCATGCCCTGGAAGACAGCAGGGGCATTAGTGAGCCCGAACGGAAGGACCAGGTATTCGTAGTGTCCCGTGGGGGTATTAAAGGCTGTCTTCCACTCATCGCCCTCGCGGATGCGGATGAGATGATAGGCGTTGCGGAGGTCTAACTTAGTGAAGACCTTGGCTCCCTGCAAAAGTTCAAAGGCAGACGACATTAATGGCAAGGGGTAACTGTTCTTTACAGTAATGTCATTTAACCCTCGGTAATCAATACAAGGACGCAGAGAGCCATCCTTCTTCTTAACGAAGAAGAACCCAGCACCAGCAGGGGAGGACGAGTGGCGAATGAGACCGGCTCTCACGGATTCCTGAATGTATTTGTCCATAGCCTCTCGTTCTGGACCTGACAGGGAAAAGAGACGACCCCGGGGCGGAGAAGTGCCTGGAAGGAGATCGATGGCACCATCAAATGGCCGGTGGGGAGGAAGCGAGGTGGCCCGGGACTTGCTGAAAACCAGCCGCAGATCATGGTACTCCCCCGGGACCCCAGTGATATCAGCAGCCTCAACCTGCAACACAGGAGACACAGACAAAGGAGGAGAAACTGCACCTAGACAACAAGCATGACAAGACTGACTCCAAGACAATACCTGACTGCGGGACCAATCCACATGAGGGTTGTGCTGAGCCAACCAGGGGTGCCCCAGAACAAGCCTAGCATAAGGGGACTCCAGGAGGAAGAGCACAACAGACTCACGGTGATTGCCCGACACAACAAGACTCACACGGGGGGTGGTGTGGGTGATAGTGGCTACAGACTGGCCAGAGAGGCCCCAGACAGCGACAGGGGAAGAGAGAGGAATGGCAGGGATGCCCCAGCTCTTGGCCGTGCTACAGTCCAGAAAGCTGGCCTCGGCACCGGAATCAACCAGAGCCTTGCAGGAGTGGACAGAGTCTTGGTATATGACGGTAGCAGAGATCTGGGTGCGTGACTGAGGGGAGATTAGAGGAGAAACGCCCACTAGGACTCCCCGTCTGACTAGTGGGCCTTGGCTTTTACAGGACACAACCGAGCAAAGTGGCCCGACCTCCCACAGTAGAGGCATAGACCCTGGACCAGCCTCTGTTGTCTTTCTTGAGCTGACAATCGAAGCCGCCCCAACTGCATGGGCTCAGGCTCAGCCAGAGAGGAACGAGGTGGTGAGTGGCTCCTCAAAGGCTGGGGTTCCTCCAGTCCCCAGGATGCGCGGGGAGCCAAGCGTCGCTGACGCAAGCGAAGGCGGCTCTCAACTCGAGTAGCCAGATTGATAAAGCCCTCCAGGTCTTGGGGTAGGTCGTGGGCAGCAATCTCATCCTGGATTTCGAAGTTCAACCCTTCGCGAAACATAGCCCGCAGCACCCCCTCGTTCCAGTCGCAGGAAGCGGCTAATGTTTTAAACTGAATGGCATATTCAGTCACAGAACGGCCTCCTTGACGGAGCCGCACTAGCGTGGATGCTGCCTCATCTCCCCTAACAGAGCGATCAAACAGCCTTGTCATCTCACCGCGAAACTCCTCAAAATCAGTGCAGAAGTGGGCTCTAGTGTTGTAGTGTCCCCAAACGGCAGGCATTGCACCCAACTCGCTGGTAGCCTTTCCGTCAGAGGGGTAATGCATAGGAACCTTGAAACCGTTCTGTAGCATAGGATTGTGGTTTGCAGCCTTGTGGGTGCGAAACAACAGTGAACACTGAAGATAAGAATGCCGACCATGAATTGGGTCTCCATCGTATAAGGGCGGGTTGTTGGCATGCGGCTCGGGTTCGTGGTGAGAAGGAGACAGGGGAACCGCTGTCGCGGAGGATGACAGGATGTCCTGCTGGAGTTCACGGAAGCGGCTGCTTAATTCCGCCACTTGGGCATTGAGGGTAGCAACCTCCTGAGTGGTGGATGAGAGCTGGCTAGCTTGATGACTGAGGAGAGCTCCTTGATGAGCGATGGTCGATCTGACAAACTCCTCACCTGCTGGATCCATTTTGGTCAGTCCGTACTGTCAGAAACGAGATCGGGATCCAATAGCAGGTGAACACAAAATCCAAGTTTATTGAACTATGGTAACAAAAGGAAATAAGTCAGCCGGATAGCAAAAACCCCAGCAAAAAGTCAGTTCTGATCAGCGTGGAGGTTAGACCAGCCGCGGTCGAGCACGCGGGGAAGAGAGGGGTCGAACTGGCAATAGAATGCCACCGCTGAATTCCAGGGGTCTTCTCGAGCATGGGCAGAGAGGAATAGCACGAAACTGCCATGGAGAGACAGGCCTATGAGTAGCGAGAGCCAAGGACAGGAGCCAACCAGATTTCTAGAGAGGCAGCAGGGTAGAAAGAGGAGGATGACAAACACAGGAACGCCAGACCGACTAGACTAGAAAAAATAAAATAAAAAAAACACGAGTCAGACAAACACAGCATGGACAGAGACGATCAAAGCTGCTGCACAACATGTTACGGACTGACACAAGATAGCATACAAGAGGGCCAGATAAAGGGAAGAATAATGAGGACAAAACGAGGTGCAGGTGAGAAGGGAGAATTGGCTAACAGGGATAACGAGAGGGGCGGGGTGAACACCAGGATGACAGCAGAGCACATGGCAAGCCGTCAAAACAAAAGGCCATGTGCTCCATGACAACACAACCCAAGTAGACCCCACCGAAAGTGGGACACTGTGATTGCTTCTCTAATGTAACAATAAACTTTTTGCACTTGTTTAAAGAATTACAAAAACGGGTTTACTGTAAGTTAAAACAGGTTTAAACATATATGCAGTTATGTGTGCCTCACACATGAATACTAAAGGACAGTATTACACCTTTAATTTCACTCAGCGAGTGAAACAAAGTAATGACCACCAGGTTGCTCGGCTAATATATATACAGTCAAAGTGTAGATGAAATGCTTCAATCTAATTATAAACTATAAAGCCTTTATGCTGTAGAAAAAGGCTCAGAGAGAAAAACAATCAAATCTACCTTGATATAACTGTACTGAGTTTTCTTCTTCAAAGAAACAATTTAAACATTACTGCAATTTTGTGATTTCTTCACTGAAGCATTATACATTATGGTACGGTTTGGACCTGCCACTGAGCTGAGATTCAGACTTATGCTTTGTCAGAAAAGATTTATGCTTTAATACTGAAATTAAGGTTTCTTCGTTAAAATCAGATTAACCTTACACTAATACCATTAAGCATGAAATACATAAAAACTCTTCCAATCATAATAGCGGTACCAATTCAAACCACCACTTTATCTGCATCTAAACAAGCCAGCAAAACAGGGCACAACAGGGAATCCAAGTCAGCCCTATTTTAACCTGGACTATCACGTACACACTTTTAAGTTGACAGTGTTTAAACTCATAATTTTCGTTTTATCATGCCCGCGTTCTCCACCAATCTGTAGCGAATCAAATTTGCAGTTCAGGTTGCAATTGCTGGAGGGTTTTACGACACTTTGTTTGAGGGCATGGTAATTTGCATATGTAATTCACTTGGGGTGCGGATGCACAAACTAATAAAGAATCTTAGAACACTAATATGTTGCGTAGATGTAAACATACAATATACACTCTCAATTAGATAATCCGAATACGAATTCATAGATACTAAACTTGGTAGGGTTATATACTGGTATATGTCAGTGCGTATTGGATTGTTTTTTTTGAGTATTCGAGCACGAAGCCTGCATATAAACAGTTTTTTTTTATACACTTGTGTAAAAGGCCAAATACACATTTATTGAAAATTAATGGTTTTTTTTGATACACAATGACCTGAAGGATACACTGTTCATTCAAAGAAAGGTTTTACTATGAATTAATTAGTAGAAAAGTCCATTCCTACTGTGCCTTGGGGATTTCCCTTATGAAAAGACAGTGTTTTTCCCTGCTCACATTCCATGAGGTCGTAAAAGTATCTGGTGTCAGTGTTGCTATGGAACCAGGGGCCTGTTCTGCTTCCTGGGGTGTTACAGAGTATTTTTTAAATATAGCTAACAAAATATATATGGTGTGTTTGAGTGGTCCAGACGCTACAAAAAATTCACTCTATTCTTCTCCCGGTCAACCAGCACTTACTTACATGTATTTGGGAGGAAAATGATGAAACTGAATTGTGTAAATCGGATGACAGGAATCTCTGAACTGTGGCCTGAAACAAAACATGGGCGGCGTCCGTCATCACGTTCTGATATTTTTTTATCAAGATCATTTATAAAGGTTTTTTAAAATGAACAAATGCCTCATTACATGTATTTGAGAATAGGAATATCAGATATTTCATAATATAGTGAGCATTTTTGTGAATATTTTGAATAAAAAAGGAAAAATGAAATAAAAGCGATACATCTGTCATACAGTGTTATTGTGGCTGCGGTGTGTCACGTGACAAGCATGACGCGTCACCATGGAAACAATGAGGAGAACCGTTCTAAATAACAGTCGCCAAAAACCCTCACTCTGGGGGTCAGCGAGAATACTTTAAACTCAGCAGTGAAAGGGTTAAGGAACCGCATACATGAAGATCATCTTTGCTCTTATTAAAGATCTGATGTAAATTGGGATTTTTGAAGCACATGTGTTGAAAGCTCTTTGAATTTCCTATTATTATCTGTATGTCCTGTGAGAAATATTTAATAGTCTGTATAGAATTGTGACTTCTGAATCAAAGATAGTCTTGTTTTTAACCTGTTAAACTGATCTGATCTGATCTGATCTGAGAGAGTGAAGAGTGTGTCATTGTTCTCTACAGGTTGAGAGATTGTGGCGTCACAGATGAAGGTTGTGCTGCTCTGGCTTCAGCTCTGAGATCAAACCCCTCACATCTGAGAGAACTGGATCTGTCTGGGAATAAACTAGGAGATTCAGTGAAACTGCTTTCTGATGTACTACAGGATCCTCACTGTAAACTGGAGAAACTGAGGTAAGATCATCTCTCTGATAGTCATGTGTCTTTATCCTCAGTAAGTTGTATAGTTTGATGTAAAATTGTTTAAAATCAGCTTGTAAAGTAAAATTGGATAAATGCACAATGACTGGTATCTATAAATATGATCTGGTACCAGTGTTCATTATTATAGTTTTTTATATATCCTTTAATATAACAATATTTCAATTCATTTATAAATGCAATAATTTTAGTTTGTTTCACTCTGACTACAATGGCATCTAATGATGATAAATATATAAAGCATAATAATGTCATGTCCAGCTGGTAGTCCTCATCCCTCTTGGCTGATGTTTTAGTCATGATAGCATATACAGTACTCAGCATAAATAAATAAACTCCCTCTGAACAAATGCTAAAGATTTGATTTCATAATGATCAGTAATACAGTTCATCCAAAGATGGCAAAACTAAAATGCATTAAACATATTCATATAACTAGTCCCTGATCATGTGATTTTAACAACTCAGCCTGCAAGGTCTCCTTGCAGAAACAACAGTCAGAAGACCTTCATACTGTCTGACTTAGTGTGCTAATTTTTTTCTACTGATCCGATTTACTGTTTTCATTTCTTGTTAACTTGCAATAAAAAAAATCTGAAGATTTAGCTGTTATAACCATGATGCTGTTCTCTATAGAGGGGTCCACAGTATAAGCAATCCACTTTCCTCTCCGTTAATCAAGTTATATCCAAATTTTTTGGAGTGAGATTTACCATCTGTTAGTGGAGGAGCCGCATCAGATTTTGCAGCGCGGCCCTCTGCCCCACACGCACCTTTTGTTAGCATTTCAATTTCACTATTGTTCATACAAGTGACCACACAAATAGAAAATTATAACAATTTGTGCTAATCTGATAAGAAAATGCTTCCAATAAATAATTAAGTTGTATATATTTTAAAAAATCTGAATGTTTTAAAGCCATTAATAATAAAATATGGCCCCAACAAACCACCGACGCAGCAGTGCTCTATGTACAGTACTGCACACTACAGTAGGATTGCGAAACTTTATCACCTGTACATGTCTGTGTCAATGGAATAATACTCTTTTTGTGTTCCCTGCCATCTTTGAAATGCATTGAATATGTATGCATTGCCATGACATATAAAACATTTCTCCACTGAATGATAGCCAGAATGCTTGCTTTAAGATATGCCGTCTCTAGTCCCCTTTTCCTTCAGGTAGCCAAAGCTCAAGAAGTTGGAAGAGTTTTTCACGCATCATAACCCCCTTTCGCACACACACTTTTGTGTACTGCCACTCTCTAATTCTCCGCAACCATCACTCTGCACTATCTTTGATCACAAGTGTTTTGTCCAGGAATTACCGTAAAAAAGGCATAGGTTACCTACTTGCCTCCCGACTTACACTCTTGGCCCTATTTTACCGATCTAAGCGCAAGGGTCTAGAGCGCACGGCGCAGGTTCCTTAGGTTGTGTCCTAATTCCACTTCTTCTATTTTAACGCCGTGAAAAACGTTCAGCGCGCCTTGCACATGCTTCTAAAAGGGTTTGTCTATCTTCTCTTAATAAGTTAATGGGTTGTTTGGGCCATAACGTGAATACCCATCGTGATGCTCATCTCCCAATCCCTTTAAGCGCCAGATCTTCTCGTGCCATGGCGGATGCTCGCTATCCTCTTCTCACACCGCCGGACATTTGCAGAGCGCAAAGACCTGAACACGTCTCCAGAGATACAACCGGAGCTCTCGCCGAGCAAATATCCTTCTCAGCCCCACCTCCCCCGCTAAGTTCTGATACATTTATGTTTTTATTTTTTTATATTATTCAGTCTTAAAAACTCAATATTTTGTACTTGTACGCCCCTTTAATTTTTATTATTTGGCATGTTTGTGTGCTGCTGCACGTCCCTGTGTTTGTAATAAGCAGAGTGTACGCGCGTTGTGGACCTGCCTATACTAACGCGCTCTTTAAATAACAAAAAAAGTACTGCAGTAATTTACTTTAGACCAGGTTTTAGTTGGTCACTGGCGCAGTCTATTTCAGTTGCCTCAAAAATGCGCCAACAATGCGCCTGAAAACACCTCGTTTTCAGACCAGCACGCCAATATGCGCACAAATGGGCGAAAATGCATTTGCTAATTAAACAACGTGGCGCAGGACGTGAAAAATATTACTGCATCGGGCTGAAACTAGCAAAAAACACCTGTGTCGCGCCTGGCGCCGCATTGTGCCAGCTGTATGATAGAGCCCCAGTGTGTTTCGCATCCATGTTGCCTAGTACTTCTTGCAGGTCGGGGATCACGTAATTTTACCCAGAAACCCGTCTCTATTTGTCTGATTGGATGTTAGGTTGTTCATTATAACTCGTATACTGCAACTAGTGATGCAAAGTCCGATTCATTTCCGCGAACTGGTTCTTTTTGGACAGATCGGCTCATTGAACTGGTTCAAAAAGCTGATTCATCGGTTCCTGGCCATAAACCATAAAGGTGGGCCAATGGATATCACATCACAAACGTTATGCCAGTGAGTGTCTTAACCTCAGTCAATTCACTATAATTGAAAGTGAAAAAAGTAAAAACTGACGGCACTTTCAGCATCTGACACTGCATTAACGGCACATATTCTCTAAGAGACGACGATAACAATCTACTTCAACATATGCTGATAATGGTATATAGCTAACTGTTTTAATTTATTCCCTTAATATTTCTCTTGTGGCCAGTACATAGTGAAAAAAATGAGAAGAAACATTTCGTATTAAATGGGTTGTTTTTGAAAGTTGGTGCTTGAAATAAAGCATTTTCAATGATGGCTGCAGTGTTAATAATTTTTAATTAACTGTATAACTCAGACCTGTTTAAAAAAACAACTTTCCTTAAAAAACTTTTGTGAATGAGGAGTAAGCTAATAGCCTAATCTTTTATTATCCTCACAGTGCGTCAGTTATGCGGTGATGCGCTATGAAATTATTGCAGGGCAAATTAATTGTATTTTAATAATAAAAGTAACCTAATAATAATAATAGGCCTAATAATAAAATGGTAAAAGGCCAAATCCTCTTAATATTGACAATATTTTGCTTTTGAGCATATCCTATACGCGCCTCATGTACGACGCACCACCAGCACGGGTGGTTTTCGCGGGGCCCCGTCGCCACCCGATTTGAGTGTTGCTACGCGTTTTGCTAGGATATCCTAATTGGTATCTAGCGTTTTTAAATGTTGCTAAGGTGTTCTAGTGTTCTGTTTAAGGCATGCTAGGTCGGTGCTAAGGTGTTCTGGCTGTTGCTAGGGTTTTGCTATGTGGTTGCTAGGGTGTTTTTGGGTGGTTGCTATGGTGTTGCTAGGTGGTTTCTAGATATCCTTGGTGGTTGCTAGGCAGCTGCTAATGGTATCTCGGTGGTTGCTAGGTTTGCTAGGGAGTTCTGGGTGGTTGCCTTATCGATTTAACACAGTGATAGTTGTCACCGATCGTTACTTACGAGCGTGTTGTTGTGTGTGTGTGTGTGTGTTGTGTGTGTGTGAGAGAGAGAGTTGGTTTGTGTCTGGGGTGTGTGTGTGAGAGAAAGTGCAGTGAGATTAAAATTCATGAACATTTTCATCAATGTAAGTATGGGGTTTTTGCCTGCTTTTTCGTCTGCTGTGTCGAAACAGTAGTAGGTTTTTCACTTAGAAAAGATCATCACACCTCTCCTCAATGACCGGCTGAGTTGACGGTGCAGGAGTAGTGGGGCCGAAATTTTGTCAGAAGAAGAAGAAGTAATGCAAGAGACTACTTGTAAACTTCTTCCCTTTTTTAGATAACATACTGTAAAAATGTATAGCCTAACTGCACTGTAAGTCGCTTTGGATAAAATCGTCTGCTAAATGCATAAATTATAAATGATTTATTATAATTATAATTAACTAGTAGTGGTGCCGTTGGTCGTTTGGCACGCACCACTAATAGCGTATTTTTCCAGACTGCCTCAGGCCTGCACAGTATTCCTCAAACTACATTCATCAAATCCATCAGTAAGTTCCTCAACAGGCTTTCCACAGTAGTGAACCGGCTCCTTCGGGAAACTGTGTGAGTCGGACGTAGACTACTTCATCGTTGGCGTCGTGCGTCTTCACCCGGAACTAAAAGTTCGATTTCACGCTTGATTTTGTTTGAAGGGCTCGCCCGGTTTACCTTTCCTGATACGATCGCTCAAGAAGCAACATCACTACTCGAGACCGCTATGAACTCGGCCAGAACTTCCCTCCGTAGTCTGTGCCGCGTCTATTAATTGTATAAAGCAGGACAATTTACCCTACTTCTCAGCGTGAGAATACAAGGTGTGCTAGTGAACGGTTGAAATGCATGAACGTGAGACCCTGATTCAAGTTATCTTTTGTTTATATGTCTGGATTTTCAATATTGAATCAGTCTAATGCATGTTTGAAGCATTTATTGACAGGCTAATCACCATTCACTGAACTAATGTTTCTGCTACATTGTAACACTGAGGTACACACACACACACACTCGCGCACACACACACACACACGCACACACCCGCACACACACACACACCACACACGCACCACACACACAGGTTTGTTTTTGTGAAAAGTGGGGACAGCCCATAGGCGTAATGGTTTTTATACTATACCTATAATCTATTGCCCTTTACCAACCCTACCCCTAAACCTACCCTCACAGGAAACTTTCTGCTATTTCAGATTTTCAATACCCTCCATTCTGTGTGATTTATAAGCGTTTTGAAAAGTTGGGACATGGGGTAATGTCCTGAAAAGTCCCCTTCTCCTTGTAATACCTATGTTATACCTTTGTCCATTATACAATTTATGTCCTCATGTGTCAACAAAACGCACACACACATCACCACACACGGCACCACGCCACACAGGGACGCTCACACCACCACCACCACACAGGACTCACACTTTCAGCAATGCAACACAGGCACACACCACACACACACACACACACACACACACACACACAACACCACATTCACCACACTCGCACACACACACACACAAGTAAGCTCACACTATCACCTTGCAGATCACATGCACCACCACGCACACACACACACACACACACACACACAGTAGCTCACACTTCACGGGCGATCACACACACCCCACACACACACACCACACACACACTCACACACACACACACCACACACACCCCACACACACACACACACACAACACAACCACACACACACACACACCACCCCCAACAGTAGCTCCACTTCACTTGAGAATCACATGGCACCAGGAACTTCACTGTTACACGGTCCCTGTGAATTTACAATAAAACAGCTTAAAGGTACTGAAAAGTTCGAGCCTATATCTTCTTTCTGTTTTTTGAAGTAACTACAACCACACAGCTTCCCTATTACAGTAGAGTCCATATTCAAGTTTATCAAGATGTGCATTCACTGGTCAGACCACGTGTTTGCTTTACTTTTAGATTACTCTTGACCTAACCTCATTAATCACTTGATTTAAATAGTATAATCTCTCCCATATTGATATAAAATCAAAGTTTAAGAAAAATTATATGCCATTCTTGTTAGGTCAACTTGAATTACAAAACAGTACATTACGTCCAAGGTTTCCCAAACTGGGTTTTGTAAAGGAACTGCAGGGGATTCATGAATTTAATGAAAAGCTAACAATTAATTAAATCAAAACAGATTACTCAAACCAACTTTTAAAATAGCATAAATCAAACCAAACACTTACTAACTAATACATAAATATATTATTTTGTTTCCATGGATAATGTCATTTACCATTAACCAACATCAAGAACCGGGAACATGCAAATGTGATGCTTATTTGTTAAAATATTTATTTTAAACTCAGGGTCTTCAAGCAAATATATACGTGAAGGAGATTTAGATGACAAACACTTTGGGAATGCCTGCATTACATGTATTAGAACCCATGTGAATTTGTGCATTTTATGTTTTGAAATACAAAAGGTTCCAAAGCCATCATAACCCACTGACCGATAATCAAATCATAAATTTTGTGTTCCTCAGAGTTGAGGCAATGGTTGAATTGTTGAGAAACACACTTCTGAAAACTACAAAAGATTTGTGTAGTCCATTGTATCAATTCTGTAGGCCTCAGTTTTTTCTGTGTATTACGCCAGCTGATAGCGACTGGTCTTTGTGTGAAGGTCTACAAACTGCCAGACTTCTGATGTTTATAAGCGGTTGGCTATTTTTACAAAAGAACTTTAAATTTAAAGAGGAATTTAGGCAAATCAATAAATAGGACCAATTCATTTTTTTGTTTTAACATTCAGGTTTATTTTCAGGACATTTAAATACACATTGTACTAGACTACCAATGCATTTATAAGTTTCCTAAAACACACCCGGATGTCTATGGAAGCATGCATCATATCTCCATTCAAATTTAGTTTGCCGATGTGTTTTATTCATATCACATAGTGTAAGTAACTATAAAGTTTACTTTATTCTTCTCCCAGTTCACCAGCCACTTACTTACATGTATTTCGGGAGAAACTGATACATACGCTCTGTAAATCTGACTGACAGGACTCTCTGAACTGTAGCGTGAACAAACATGGCGGCGCCCATCTCACAATACAGATCACGATCAAGATAATTTAGAAAGGTTTTTAAACAACAAAACACACTCATTTACACATATTTGTGAATCAGAATATCAGATTGTTCATGACATGGTTAGCAAGTTTGTGAATATTTTGAATAAAAAAGGAAAAATGAAATAAAAGCGATACATCTGTCATACAGTGTTATTGTGGCTGCGGTGTGTCATGTGACAAGCATGACGCGTCACCATGGAAACAATGAGGAGAACCGTTCTAAATAACAGTCGCCAAAAACCCTCACTCTGGGGGTCAGCGAGAATACTTTAAACTCAGCAGTGAAAGGGTTAAGGAACCGCATACATGAAGATCATCTTTGCTCTTATTAAAGATCTGATGTAAATTGGGATTTTTGAAGCACATGTGTTGAAAGCTCTTTGAATTTCCTATTATTATCTGTATGTCCTGTGAGAAATATTTAATAGTCTGTATAGAATTGTGACTTCTGAATCAAAGATAGTCTTGTTTTTAACCTGTTAAACTGATCTGATCTGATCTGAGAGAGTGAAGAGTGTGTCATTGTTCTCTACAGGTTGAGGGGTTTTGGGGTCACAGTTGAAGGTTGTGCTGCTCTGGCTTCAGTTCTGAGATCAAACCCTTCACACCTGAGAGAACTGGATCTGTCGTGGAATAAACTAGGAGATTCTGGTATGAAGCTGCTCTCTGCTGGACTGGATGATCCTTGCTGTAAACTGGAGAAACTGTGGTAAGAGCATATATGACTCACACATGAACTCAGTTAAAGTCCAGTATGTTTGAAGTGTTGAGTCTCTTTCTGCTGCTGTGAGTTCAACTGACTGAGCTGTAAAGGACTTGAACAAGTGATTGGCTGCTCTTCAGATAACATGTCTGCGCAGACTGAGAGTCCACTGAATCACACTTATCACACACCACTCAACACTATCAATCTCTTGACTTTACACGACTCAATCTCACACATCAAACTGAGAAATCAAGATGCTGGATCATTCGTACAGTTTCATCACATCATTTTTTCTGTAGTGGCTTCTTGGGCAAAGTACACACACACTCCCTAAAACTCCCAATTATACTATATACAATATTCACAAAGAAAACAAGAAAGATCAGCCTTGACAACAACTTCACAAATTCAAAAACAAGAATAAATGACATCCTAGAACGAAACACTCCCACGCTTACATTACGAACCAGCAATCAATATTTCAGTCATAAGAGTGTTTTTAGTGCATCAGTGTGCATGTTATTCAACCATCTGTGAATGAAGTGCTGGATAATATATGGAGATTTAGGAAAGAGGTGTTAATATCCAGATTGAGACATTCAGCTCTTAATGATGCATTATTGTTTCTGATGGGTAAACACAACTCATCATAAGCTCAATGCTGTTAGTGTGGAGTGATGGAAACAGCTGAACACATTATTATGCAGTGCAGGAAAGGGAAGCAATGATAAATATTGACGAAGGTCCAAACGTAGGTTCAGGAGGAGGCTAATCATCCAGTCCTGTCAATCATCATTACGAGCCTTTATAAGCAGCAGTCAGTGCGGCGTCCCTGCAACAATTCTTCCAGCATCCCTCCACCTCCCCAGCTCCTCCTCTGCTTTTGTGTGTAAAGTGCTTATTGCGTGTAAGCCATTTTAAAATACTGTAGTAATGGATTCACTGTTAAACTGATCCGATCTGATCTGAGAGAGTGAAGAGTGTGTTATTGTTCTCTACAGGTTGAGTGATTGTGGCGTCACAGATGAAGGTTGTGCTGCTCTGGCTTCAGCTCTGAGATCAAACCCCTCACACCTGAGACTACTGTATCTATCTCTGAATAAACTAGGAGACTCTGATGTGAAGTTACTCTCTGATCTGAAGGATGATCCACATTGTAAACTGGAGACATTATACTATTGTGAGTGTCTTTTTACTTGAATCTTTAAAGTTCAGTAGCAGGCCTCATATGTGTGTAATTGGATCATATAATAGTCAGATAATAATTCAGCTTCACTTTAGTTTCTGTATTTCAAACTGTGTTTAATAAGAGTTTAATTCTGTGATGTAACTGATCTATGAATATATGAATATTTTCATCTCTTCCGGTGTCTCTGTGTGTAAGTGATAAAGAGAGAGTTGTTGATCATTCAGTTATTAATCTGTGATCAGGTGTTCATTCATATCTCTGGCTGTAATATGAATATACTGTGTTTTTTCTGAAATGGTTCTGTTGATGCGATGTGGCAGCAGTAATGTCTCATACTCATATGTGACTGTGTGTGTTTTATTGCAGGACTCTCAGTATTCAGACGTCCGAGCAGTTTCCTCAGGATCAGCTGCTGGTGAATAAGAGCCGCTACAGAGACGTCACAGTCACACAATCAGCAGAGACTGAAGACACAGAGACACACAGCATCACACTGTCATGTGTGTCGTCTTTCACTCTCTTGGTTTATAGGTAATGGCTCATGAAACTGAGTGCAGAAAATCAGCAGTTTGGAATCGGTGTGGATTCAGTAGATATTGACTACAATGTAGATGCTGTAACACTCAATACACACTGCAGACAAGTAATGCTGAGTGATCAAACTAAACCTCCCATTTTATTCATAAACATGCTGTAAATAAGAGATTTATTGTGTAATACGGACAGCTTTGATTATAATTCATTTATATGATTCATTTATCAATATAACCTTTGTTAACCTTGAATATAAAGTTTTCTTTAAAAGTTTATACAAGTTTTAGTTTGAGAAATCAAGAGTCTGACAACTGATGAGGTTGATATTGTAGATGTATCAACCAGCAAACCACTGTAAAGATTTCACTGTAAAATAATTATATTATTTACATATTTTTTAAGATGACATTATTAAAATTTCCACCTAAATCTTCACATATTTTTACTCGTTTTTGCTTTTTCCTCCTGCACACAGTTATTCACTAACACGGGTTACCCATATTTCATTATTTTCTATGGAGAGTTTATACTTTCAGTGTGATGTGAATAACACTTCGGACACATTCTTAAGTTTTTTCCAAAGTCCTGTTATTCTGATGGTTTCAAAAAGCGTGGCGCATGAATATGGTTCCTCATTTACCCTCATTAACAGTGAGTCCATTTGATAGATTAAACTTTACAAGCAAAATGAGACGCAATTTCTGACAAATAATACTTTTACAAAACAACGTAGTAGGTATGGAGTGTGACGGTTTTTAATCTAAAGGACATTAAGAAAATAGATCATGTTTATACACCACCGAAAACCAAGAAAAATCAATGTAAGATTTTCAGTGATGGGCTTATATATCCTGAGCCGTCGAGCTTCTCAGACATAGATTTAATATAGATCATCATAACTGTGTATTTGGAAATTCAGAAATAGTAACGTATTGCTTGTGTATTTCCTCTTTCTGGGAAGACTGTATAATTGACTAAAAATCTAATAATTTAACTCTGTTTACTAGAAATAATACAAGCCCTAACATTTGGTATAATAATGAAATATGGCCATATTCAGTTTTATATTAAATATTCTTTTCATTTTAGGACTTTATTTAAATTCATAATATTCAACAAATATTTAGTCTCTTCTGACAAAACTAGTTCACTTTCACTTTCCTTTAGGACAAACTCTTGACATACACACAGTATATACATATATATACATATTAAATGTTAAACTGCTCCAGGGTAAAGTATACTGTCTGTTTGACCAGAGTTAACAAACAATGAACAGTACATATTTCAGTATTTTTACACCGGAACAACAGAACAAAGTGAACTCTGAAATTCTTAGAAATAAGACATTCTATTGTACAATTCCTAGTTATTAATTATCTGTATAAGGTTCTTTATGTAAATACGAAAACACAGCATTTAATTTTGCTTGATCACTGAACATTATTCCCTGCTGTGACTGTAACAGGAGATCAGATACGTCTCCCGCTGTAACGACTGCGGTCTGGTTTGTTCTGGGACGTCAGCTGAGAAATCACAGCATACATGTTACTATAAAGAATTACTGTCCATTGTGTTTTTATCTAATTATGCGTCGCTTACTTCTTCTCTTCAGACCCCTGGGTTTGTTACGTTCATGAACGGCAAATCTATTCTGAGCAAGTCTCACAGACAGAGAGTCTCCTCTCATGAGAGAATCAAACACAAAGCACAGATATTATGATGAAAAACTGCTGAGACTGTGAAAGTGAATCCAGGCAAACACACATCACAGTCAAATCTAAAGAGAAAAGCCTCACTTTATACAGACCATGAGTTGAAAGTGACACTAACATCATTATAACATGCTCCTGTAAGTTACAATCATCTCTGCTCTGACCCGACAGTAAGCAAATCAATTAATGTTAAGTGATAAACTATTTACTTTGTAGCATTTCTATTTGTCCACTGCAAAATAAGAGCGGCACATAGAGTCTGATGCACAGCATGCACTTCAGGATTTATTTAAAGATTTGGAAATGTGAAAATAATATGTATCTGGTGCAGTGTTTTATAAGCTTTTCTGTAAAACTCAGTTTAAAACAACCACACACACACACACACAGGAATGTTAGATTTATATTAGACGAGCAACACTTGGCTGAGAGCACAGCAGATTGCTGAGGCAGGAACGTCAGTAACAGTTTTAAAGTGGGATTAGCTACCAATTTAACAAAAAACAGAACATTTTTAGGGATTTCTGTAATGCTCAGGCCTTACAGAAATCTAGAGACAAAAAAGCAGGAAAATCTGACCACGCCCCCCCAAAAGCCACGCCCACATCACTTATTATTAATATATATATATATTTTATCACATTAAAAGATACATATTATATTGTAATAATACATAATATTGTCCTGTAAAAAAATAAAAAGTAGCATTTAATAATCATGATAACAATATAATATAATATATTATAATAAAGTACAGTATTAATAGGATTAGTTGTTATTAAAATCTGCAAAGTTTGGAAACATTACACCTCTTATTATGATTACTGAAATAATCATATCGCTCATCAAGGCTGCATTTATTTAATCAAAATAAAGTAAAACAGCAATATTGTGAAATATTATTACAAATAAAAAAGTTTTCTATTTTAATATGTTATAAAATGTAATGTGGTTTCTGGGGTATGCTCAGCTGTATTTTCCACATCATGACTCCGTCCTTCAGTTGGTCCACTGAATCTTTCAGAATCGTATAAGTAGTGCTGTTCTGCGGCATCCGAGAAAACATTTCTGATATATTATCAATGTGGGAAAATGCAGTCATATATGTTGTGTGAAAATTGTAATATATATATTATTTTTTTAGGAATCTTTGATAAATAGAAAGTTCAATGAACAGCATTTATTTGCATTCAAATTTATTAAATTCTACATTTGAACTGATACTTGATACTTTTAACTGTCCTGCAGATGGCGGCGCGAGCTCGTACAGTGCTCTCAGGACCATTCCGTCCGTGATGTCTTAAAAAACTAAATCTTTTCACAGTTTATTTAGCTAATTGCTTAAGCCCATTTGCAAGACCCCCCACTCCAATATTGTGTATTACTGATTTGCATGATTCCCGTGGGTCATGATGTTAGGCCGAAAAAACTGAATTCCGGATTGATCCAGAAGAATCACATCCGTGTAATGCTTGTGAACAATATTTAAGTGAGAATGGGGTCGTCCTTACCTCATAGCACCAATCTTTCCCTTCTCCATGAAGAGTTCAACCAAAACTTCTCCTTCTTCTGGGTAAAGCCTGGCATAAAGAGTCTTGTTCTGCACTGTACTCTTGAACCAGCTGATCGCTTCAAAAGACCATGTTTCTCCATTCACTGGCCTCACCTACAACACACAAGTTCAAATACAGCTTAATGCATTAAAACTAAATAAATACACCCTACAGTAATATTGCTAGAGTCACCCAAATTCACCAGAGAGACCTGCAGCGCTTGCATAGGTATGGATGCTGCTTCTCCACACAGTTCCTTAACATCCCAAAGAGAGACGAAAACAACATCTCCATAGTCAATCCTCCTGACCTCCACCTTAATGTCTGTGCAATCTCTGCTGCTGGACCCTAAAATAATCATCATCTTCAACATTTCATCACTGACATGAAAACAGTTACACAGAGTTACTGCTAAAATTACAAATGAACTGTTCACCTAAAAATGAAAATTCAGTTCCCTTTCAGTCGGTCACTCTCGACGTCACGTCAGTATTGACCGACGAATTGGGCTCTCGCTTCTAGAGGCCAATCTACTTTGAGTGTAAACTAAACAAGCCAGAGGCATGTGATTGACTGCATCTAGCTGCCGCCGGAGGGTCGGGCTCCAAAAAAAACCCTATAAAGCCCACATAGTACCCTCAACCCCCCTTCCACTGTTGGATGATTGTTCCTCGTGTTGGCCAAGTGGTCAAGTGCAAAGACCGCAAGCGTGGGTATTTGGACAAGGGGAATCTTTGCACGCTGGCTTTGTAAACATTGGGTCGGTATTTCCGCCTGCATCACGAGTGACCTTTTCAACATGACTACGTAATGCGTAAAGTCGACTAGTGCAAGATGAGCATTTGTGGATAAAAAGTACAGAAATGTAAATTTTTCTTTGAAAATGACAGATCGTTTCGGTAGATAAGACCCTTATTCCTCGGCTGGGATCGTGTAGAGCTCTTTGAAGCTGCAATTGGGACCTTCAACCTGTTGATCCCCATTGAAGTCCACTATATGGAGAAAAATACTTGAATGTTTTCCTCAAAAAACATAATTTATTTACGACTGAAGAAAGAAAGACATGAATGTCTTAGATGACAAGAGGGTGAGTACATTATTTGTAAATTTTTGTTCTGGAAGTGAGCTACTCCTTTAAGGCCATCTAAATAAAGTGGACCAGTTTTCCTTATGGTTACCGTTCAGCATCCTTATACCCTGCACAGATCAATTTTAGTTTTATACCTTATACATGTGTTTGTCTAATTTGTACATTTAAATACTGTTTCCGGTCCCCCTTGTCACATTTGGTTTTAGATTTGTATATGTTTATTTTCAGTTCTTTTATTTTGAATTTAGTCATAATCATGTTCTGTTTGTCACGTTATCCTGTCATGTCATCCCCTGTTCCTGTTTTGTTGTTGTGTTGTTGTTTTATTGTGGTGTTGTTTTTATGTCCACTTCTGAATTGTTGGCATTTAGTCTCTGGTGTCCAGTCTGCCATGGTGCAGCTCGCATGGATGAAAGAATACCCTTACGGCAACCTGGCAAAGACGAGCTTTTGTCTTCCATGCCACTCCGACTCTAGAGCATGATTTCACCATTCAGCTAGGTTAATCAACAATTACCCAATCAAGTTCAGTAAAAAATATTTGTGTAATCTTTGATGATCAGCTGACCTTCAAAGACCCCATTGCAAAGACTGCTCGATCTTGCAGGTTTGCATTGCACAACATCATAAAGATCAGGCCCTTTCTAACGGAGCATGCTGCACAACTTCTTGTCCAGGCCCTTGTCATCTCTAGGCTGGACTACTGCAATGCTCTTCTGGCTGGACTTCCATCAAGCACAATCAAACCTCTACAAATGAGTCAGAATGCAGGCGGCCCGACTGGTCTTCAACGAGCCCAAAAGCGCCCATGTTACACCTCTCTTTATCTCCCTGCTCTGGCCTACCTGTTGCTGCTCGCATAAAGTTCAAGACATTAATGCTTGCATATAGAACAGCCACAAGCTCAGCACCTGCCTACTTCCACTCACTACTACGAATTTACATCCCCTCCAGAAGTCTGAGATCCGCTAGTGAGCGACGCCTCGTGGTACCATCACAGAGAGGCTCAAAATCACTTTCCAGAACATTCTCGTTCACCACTCCTGGCTGCTGGAACGATCTTCCCACCCCTATCCAGAATGCTGAATCCTTGACAATTTTCAAGCGACAGCTGAGAACTCATCTCTTTCAACACTACTTGACTTCATCCTAAATTTACTAAAAAAAAGTCTTTCTCTTTATTTCTTTCTCTGAAACTTGGTACTATGAGCACTTCCTGTTTGCCTCTTTAAGAAGAATCGCTTTATGAATCCCCCAATTGTAAGTCACTTTGGATAAAACCGTCTGCAAAATGACTAAATGTAAATGTACTGTATATATAGCCCTCATGTTCCAATTGTCTTATGGTTAGCTTTGTTGAATGTAACCACTGTAGGTGAGTTCATGTTTGTTTAAGTCCATTTCATGGTTCTAGTCAAGCCTTTATTTTGTTTGTTTTGATCAAGTTTTGTTAATAAACTGCACATGGATTCATATTTAACTCGCCTTCAGTGGACGTATGTTACAAAAAACTAGACCCTAGCCATGAACCCAGCACTTCGCCTCTTGCATCTCCATCTCCGTCAAGGCAGTTGAGACAGTACTTTTTTTGGAAGTTTGTAAACTTGACCTCCAATTAGTACAGAAACATTTCAAATCTCCCTTTTCTGTCAAAGATACTAGAAAAGGCAGCATCCTCACAACAATGTTCCTTCTAAGAGAGAAATGGCATCTGTGAGGATTTGCAGTCAGGATTTAGACCGTATCCTCGTCTCTCATCACAGTTACAACATTACAAAAACCATGCTCTTATGGCCGATCATTGTGTGTATCTCGTTTGTATTATTGTTAATAATGTCTCGTGCTGCATTTGACCATGTTGGGGTACACATTACAAGTACCGCGCGTTTGTAATCAGATTACTTTGTTTAAGTAACTAGTAAGTAACGCGCATTACTGTTTAAATTACAGAGAATATCTGAGTACTTTTTTTTTCAATTTATTGATTGACATCTCTCCTGTCCCCATGTTGAGAGAAATCAGAATATGTTACTGTAGTTCTAAAATAAATATGATTATGCATTAATTAATCTCACTCACACACACAAAAAAACAGATTCGGTTTTCCTCAAAATGAATAAAAATAATGCACTCAGAATATGACGCAGACCTGCAATAATTAAATGTTAAACAACACACATATCCTTTATGTATTTAATCCCATTCTGTTAACCAATGTCTTTGCTTCTGACCTTCGATGATCCAGTTCAACGGTACTAATGAGCAAAAATTACTCTAGACAACATTTGTGTGTTTTTTTTTTATTGCCGAAGTGTGTTGAAATTTCTTCTTCTGCGTTCTACTGTACAGACGTTAATTTACTTTCCCTTCAGTCTGAGGCTTATACATTTCACTTTTGGTGTTAAAGGGCTTTTACAGTTGCCAAAAATATAACTTTTTATATTAAAAACAAAAAGCAATCCTGTCCATATTTTAAGTAACGCAACACATTACTTTCCATAAAAAGTAACTAAGCAATGCAATTAGTTACTTTTTTATGGAGTAACGCAATATTGTAATGCATTACTTTTAAAAGTAACTTTCCCCAACACTGCATTTGACACTATCAACCACAACTTTCTTTTGAATAGGCTGGCATACGTTGGCATTATGTGGAATCACATTAGTGGAATCAAATCGTATTTATCAGACCATTATCAGTTTGTGGCAGTAAATGAAAAGGTATTATATCCAGGGTGCACATACGTTTTTTAGCCTGGTTCTCATATGAGAACCTGGAGATTTTGTTTGGTCCTCACATGGCGGCACATGGTGTGACCCATCAAATATAACAATAAAAAATCAATTAATAATAGTGATAATATTATTGCACTTTATTTAGTTTTTAAAAAATAAAATAATAAACTAAATAATAAAGTGTGGTAATACTATTTTATTTTAAAATAAAAAGGGAGTATTAAATACAAATACAATTATTTGATAGTAAACTTAAAAATAAAATGCTATTATTATTATATTTTAATTGGACCTTAATTATTATTTTTAATTTGACTTAGTTGACTTTTTTTCCCCTTTTCAACGTAAAATCAGCAAGCTTTTATTTGGCAGGTTGACAGCAATAATCCATGTGCTTTCCAGTTTAGTGCTGCATTGTAGAGTGGTCAGTGACGAATGTCACAGTTTTGCATTGGCTTTGAAAACATTAACGGTAGTCTAGAGTTATGCTTTCAGTTGAATAGAATATTATACAGAAGTTTGTCGAGCAAAATGGTAATTAACAGCTGTCAACCATGTAGGTACGCAAACGCGCACATCTGAACTTATTTACACAGCGCATTTCTTATTTTGATCACGCATGCGGACCTGCGGACCACTTATGTGCACCCCTGAATATCGTTCACAAGTTTTTCATTGTGCTAGTACTATGACTGGGGCTTTTCACTCTGTACATACTATAGGGTAGGTATGGAGCTTGGTTGAACATTGAATTCATCAACCATGACTCTTGTGGTTCCACTTCCAGTGGTCTCAAGTCCAAGTCCGGGTGTCCCTGAGATCAGCCCTCTGTCCACAGTGCTTCCTGTGATGTATTTAACAGTTTAATACTGATTATCTTTTGTAATTCATTACAATAGGTAGGATACATCAAGGTATGATGTTGCAAGATGAAATTCAGCCAGTCAAGTTAATTCGGGTTCTGTGAACAGTAAAACCCACCTTCTTTGATTTGATTGGCCATCTCAATCATTTTGACAATGACAAGCATGTTAGACTGCGCAGCTAGCCATTAGTGCTGGGAGGTATGACCAAAAATTTATATCACGGTTTTTTTCAAAATTATACCGGTTTCACGTACATGACACATACACATTTTCTGGTTAAAAATGTATAGCCTGAATGCACTGTACGTCGCTTTGGATAAACGTCTGCTAAATGCATACACTTAAAATTAGACTTGTATTTTTTTTTTCCCCATGCTGACCGGGTGTTAACTCTATTTTTCCCTCTGATTGAGAGGAAATACGGTAACTAAAAAAAAAAATACTGCAGTATATTGACTTAGAATGCCCTATTTTACTGACATGATATTGTCAAAAAATACCACACTAAATAGTTGTCACGAATCCGGTCCATGAACTTTCATCTTCGACCAATGCTACCCTTTGACTATTCTTGTGTCTTGCCCCGCATATTCCTGTTTTCCACTGATTACCCTGGCCTGTGCTGATGACCCTGTCTCTGTCTCTTTAAATAAAGCTTGCAGATGGATCCACACTTCTCACGTCTCGTCAGCCCTGTTACAGTAATACTCGCCACACAAGGATCCAGCGGCTTTTTTCAGTGGACTCTGGCCTGGTATGGACTCAGTCACCGAGCTACTACATCTTCGGCAAGGAGGTCTTTCGATTGAGGAGTATGTTCACCGGTTTTGTGAACTATCTTATCAGGTACCACTATATGATAATTTTATTTAAAGACTTGTTCCGTTTTGAACCCACGAAATCTTGGATGCCAAGGAGTAAATTTAACTGTAGCTTAAAGGACTTTATAGACTTTGCCTTGCTGACTGCTGGTTCAGCGTTCACAGTGGGTGTCGCGGAGGAAGGAAGCGACACCATGTCTGTGACTGAAGTGATGGCTGTATCAGAGCATGCTCACAAGATGGCGGCGACAGAGGAGCCTGATCACAAAATGGCGAACACATAAAGAAGCGCTCCTGTCAAGACAACTGCTGATCTTCCCGAGTCAGTCATGTCACAGTTCCTTTGCATGAGTCTAGGTCAATCCCAGTTGCGCGTCATGAGTTCTAGTCAGTCACAACTTGTCGTCATGAGTCAGTCTAGTCACAGTTGGGCTCTTCCTGATTTCAGTCAAGTCCGGTGTATCATCATGAGTCGAGTCTAGGCACGTTGAATCGTCATGAGTCACATCGAGTCACAGTGTTTATTATCCTGATCGGGTCAATCACAGCTGATTTCATGAGTCCCGTCCACGTCACAGCTGATCATCCGTCGTCAGGTCACAGCTGATCATCCGGAGTCACGTTGCATCACAGCTGATCATCCAGAGTCATGTCACGTCCGTCTGTCACACCCAGATTCTCAAGGTCAGCCCTTCGGTATCCCAGTCTGGTATCCAGTGTGAGGGATACCCCGCTGGTGTCTGCACGCGCAGTTGGTATCCCCAAACCCACTCACTCTAATCCTTCTGTTCATGAACTCATTCCCCCGTCTGTAGCACTTCCCGTATGGGGGGTTGTTTTATGGTGTATCTGGGCCGCGTACTTCTAGCAAATCAGCGGCATCGGCTACGACATCTCCAGAGCTGGCGGCTTACGCTCCAGAACCTCCCGAGGTAGCGGTGTCCACCGCCGTGCTCCCAGAGGCCACGGTGTCCACTGAAGTCTCTTCAGAGGCGGCGGCGCAGGCTGCAGAACCTCCCGAGATGGCGACCCTTGCCTCGGTTCCTTGCGTGGTGGATAGTTCCAGCACGCACCCTTTTTGCACTCGTCCTGTTCCGGCCAAGGAGGCCGTCTATGAACTCTCTGCTCATCCTGTTCCGGCCAAGGAGGCCGTCTATGAACTCTCTGCCCGTCCTGTTCCGGCCAAGCGGCTACCTGTTCTCCTTGTTTACAGTTTATAGAGGACGTTTGCGAGCTCCCTGCTCGTCCTGTCACAGCTATGGAGGCTGTTTGTGAGCTCACTGCTCGTTCTGTCACAGCTATAGAGGCCGTTTGCGAGCTCCCTGCTCGTCCTGTCACGGCTATGGAGGCCGTTAGTGAATTCTTTGTGCTTTGTGTCTGCCAAGGAGGTCGTTTGTGAACTTCTGTCCTGTCCCGACCCAGCCAAGAAGGCTGCCTCTGAACGCGCAGCCTTGTCTATCAACCCCAATGTTCTGTCTGTGTTGTCTGTCTCTACTCTCTCATTGTTACAGTTTCCGCCATGGTCTCCTAGTCGGTGTGGTTCACCGGGGGGGTTTCCTGTTCCCTCTGCTCCTCCGTGGTGGTCTTCTGCTCCGCCGTGGTGGTCTTCTGCTCCGCCGTGGTGGTCTGCTGTCTGGCTCTGGTGGTCTTCTGCTCCGCCGTGGGG
>JADLZN010004140.1:0-31339 GCA_018155175.1 Sinocyclocheilus anophthalmus
GTTCAGAGTTCAATATGAAGGATACGATGGTCGACGGTCACTGAAGCATCCCGCTGTCCTTATCACAAAGTCTCTCTCAATTAATGTGCTTTAACGATGAACGAATGTCTTCCGGAGAAAAAAAGTCGTAGATCATAAAGTCAATGAAACTCTTTACCATCCCTTTAACAAGCAACAGTCTGTCCAGCGATGTCCAAGAGGTCCTTCTCATTCCTTATAACGTACAGCGAGCACCGCCGGTACCCCGCGAGTTGTGACGATGGCGGGATGAAAGGACCGGGGTGGTGAAGTGAAGATCCAGCGAAAGCAGGCGCGCAGCTTATGCGTCGCGGCAACCACAGTTTGATGCTGCGAACTGCGGCTTGATCTGGGATGATCCGAACATGGTGTCACTTCACGGGACCACCACGTGTAAAACCGTGTTAGCTTTTTGCAGGGTGAATCAGACGGACATCAGATGATGGTTCGACTCTTCTTTAATCTGATAAGACATAAGAGTATGTATATACGGTGTGAATTCGCCCTTTTTTGTTTCTCTCCCATGCAGAGACGGTGCAGAAAGGGGACATTTCAGCAATGAAATTCATTTAACAACATTAGTAACAAAGCAGCATACCTGACAAGACATAAGAGTATGCATATACGGTGTGAATTTGCCCTTTTTCGTTTCTGTAAGACGAATGTAAAGTGCAATGTAATTAGCATGTGCTTCCAGTTCACATCGGACAGAAAAGTGACCAAACTTGATAAAAATACAAAAAAATAATCAAATATACATGAAAAATAATGTCTCATATATGATTTAGATGACAGATTTAAGTACAAAAGTAATTTAAAAGAAAAAGATGTAATTGGATTAATCAGAGCTCATTAGAAACCCACCTCTCCCATGCAGAGACAGTGCAGAAAGGGAAGAGGAGGTGCAAAGACAGGAAATTAAGAACAACATTGCATTCAGAAATTTAAAGGGGATGGTGCACACACACACACACAGAGACAGGCATATCAGCAGTGGTGGAAAGAGTACTGAAAATTTGTACTTAAGTACAAGTACTGTTACATTGCTGAAATACTCAATTACAAGTAAAAGTACTGGTGCCAAAACAGTACTTAAGTAAAAGTACAAAGTACTCCTCTCAAAAACTACTCAGAGTACTAGTTACTAGTTACTTTTTAGTCTGCGATATTTAATGAATTACCAAAAAATATTCATTCATATCAAAGATATATGTGGATAATAGTTACTTTGAACAAAACCCACTTTTATCTTATTGACAAAGTATGTGAATTAGTGGTCATGATACAGGAATTTCTATCTTCAATACCTTGAAAAATATAAATATCAAAGTACCAGTGAACCGGAAGTTGCAACTGACTTCAGAGTTGTGATGTATTTCTGAGTGAAACAGAATTTTGAATAAAGGGCGGGGTTTTATTGTGGTGCACCTCCTCTCCACCTCTTGCTCATAGCAGATTCACGGTTGGATAGTGGTTAAGAATATCTGCTTGTTACGTCTGACATCATGCTTCACCGCTTATGGGTCCTAACGCTCTGCCAGAAGCCCCCCAAAAAACAACAAACATATACACATATATGTTTGTGCATATATACACCCACGATGTCATGTAATACTGAAAAATTATAACCCTACCCTTTATCTCCATACTGAAATCCCAGATGGCCTGACAGTGATTCAGCTAAAATATTAGTGTCTGAGACACTGTGAGCACGGAGACTGTAGTGTGCACAGCAAATGTTTAAATGCTTAGCTTAAATATGTAATATTAATTCAATAATGATCATAAATGGCTGCTGAGATAGTATTCTCAAGTGAAATGAGTAGAGGCTTGGACCTGGAAACAGCAATCCTTACGTCATGACTTAACAAGAGGATTCTCCCCAAGCTGTCAAACTGACGTCATCAGAGCAAGAACGCCATTCCAGAGCGGAAGCCAACTTTCAGTTTTTGATTAAAGATTACGACGGCAGACAATTTTTTTTCCAGTGTATTGACTTGCACGGTTTAATTGTTCACCACAAGACTAGTAATGTTTACTAAAAAAGTAAGTAGGGTCATTTTTTATTTCATGACGACTAATCATTTTCAATACTATTGGCAAAACTAACACATACTACTGTATACTGCCATATAGATATTTTAATATTTAAAAAAAATTTTGTACATCCATTTTTTCAAGGCAATCATTATTTCAAGATTATTATTTCAATCTTTTAAATTGGTTTAATCCAAGTCTTCTAAAAAAACACATTCGCTTTATACGATTAACAGATTTTAATATAGGCTTTTATTTACATACATATAGCATCAAAGAACTGGATTAACTTACATTAGCAAAAATTCCACTTTCTTTAAGACATTTGTAACTTCTGTGATCCTTGTGTCTATAAAAGGAGGGTACTTGTGCAGAAGCTCAGCACAAGGAAGCTTGATTTCAAATTTGATTTCAAACTGAATTGAATTGAAAAAAAAGACAAGTACATATTCAGTAATAAAATTATAAAACAAATGACCTCAATTCAGTTGAGGAATTCGAAACATGACAACACTTAATTTTCATAAGCAGATTTAAGAGCCATATACAGTATGTTAGGCCTATTTATTTAGATCAATTGAACATCAGATGGCTTTGACCCTAATGTCTGTACAATGTAGTGATGCAGTTAGGCAGACTAGGATATTTATACCAATCAGACAAATATCCCATTCCAAAACATTTCTAGCATAAACTTACATCGTAAAGAAATTAAAGGGTTTTTTTTCCATCTTTGATTGTTGAAAGACTTATTTCACTTACAGCCAATAAAATTTCAAGTAGGATTTTCATAGATCAGGCGTGGATCTATTTTGAAGGGTTGATAACTTTTGACAAAGTTTAATAAAGTTTAAGAAATAACTTCTACTTTAAAAGCATGGAGAGATCGCGATTGCACACAGTCTGCACACAAGCAATATCGGAGTGAGAGGACAGGCAGTTCATTTAGGCCTATTTGACAGCTAAATATATGGCAAGCCAAACAACCCAAATGTGGGACGAAACAACGCGGTATTAAAGTGTTCGCGCCGCGCTGACCTGGCATAGGCGTGGCTCAATGGACCGAGCTGCCACGGACCGACTCGACAGCGAAGAGAGGACGTGTTACTAGCGCCACAGAACTGACAGCGCGCGCTGAGCAGTTAAACAGCAAGCGCGAACGTTATCTTCTTCTTGTTTTGTTTTATGGCGGGTGGCATCCAACGTTAGGGTGCATTACCGCCACCTACTATGCGAACATTACTCTCCGCAGAAGTTCATGCTTTTTTCCTGTACATAACATAATGAAGAGTTATTACATTTCTTTTGCTTATTATCTTTCATATTACTACATGTAAACAGTAGTGCTAGCTACTTTGAAGCACGTATAGCCTATATTTAATAGTCACGTTCACAGCAGAAACTTCCACTATCCTCTTAGAATTAAAATATTTTATGGTTTCGTTCATCAAGGCATATTTAAGCCAATTTTACATTTAAGGATATTTGTGTAACTGTAGCATATGATTATGCTTGGGGGGGGGGAAAAGAGTAAAATGTACTTATACTTTTCTGTCAGGACATACATTTTCCCTTATGGAAATACGGAAATTAACAATGGTTTTACTATAGAAAAAGTGCAGTAACCATGGATTGATTGTCATTTTTTTAACCCACAGTTTTAACTACAAATGTATGGTTAAAAGGTTTGTGTCATAAAATGGTTAATTTTAATGTGTTTTCCGATAAACCTTAAACACAATGCAGTGCAAAATTCAAAATGCATCATATTGAATTTACATACACTGTACCTAATTTTTAAAGAGTTTTTTTAATTAATTAAAATTTATTTAATTTGGAGTGTAGAGAAAAGCCTTACAAACCGTATCCATTATATAAAATTGCAATGTTAAAGTTAAATAACAAAGTTCCCTTTACTAGAGACAACAAAAATATATATACTAGGCTATTTAATAATAGTTAAAATTTAAAACGGGCAATATTGTGCTGAATATAGAACTTGACAACAACAACAATAATAACTAAGTACAAAATTATATACAGTGGGTACGGAAAGTATTCAGACACCATTACATTTTCAGCTGTTGTTATATTGCAGCCATTTGCTAAAATCATTTAAGTAATTTTTTTCCTCATTAATGAACACACAGCACACCATATTGACAGAAAAAAACAGAATTATTGACATTTTTGCAGATTTATTCAAAAAGAAAAACTGAAATATCACATGGTCTAAGTATTCAGACCCTTTGCTCAGTATTAGTAGAAGCACCCTTTTGATCTAATACAGCCATGAGTCTTTTTGGGATAGATGCAACAAGTTTTTCACACCTGGTTTGGGGATCCTCTGCCATTCCTCCTTTGCAGATCCTCTCCAGTTCTGTCAGGTTTTGATGGTAAACGTTGGTGGACAGCCATTTTTTGGTCTCTCCAGAGTTGCTCAATTGGGTTTAAGTCAGGGCTCGGGCTGGGCCATTCAAGAACAGTCACAAAAAGAGTTGTTGTGAAGCCACTCCTTCGATATTTTAGCTGTGTGCTTAGGGTCATTGTCTTGTTGGGAAAGTAAAACCTTCGACCCAGTTCTGAGGGTTCTCCTGAGCAATCTGGAGAAGGTTTTCGTCCAGGATATCTCTGTACTTGGCCACATTCATCTTTCCCTCGATTGCAACCATCGTCCTGTACCTGCAGCTGCAAAAACACCCCCACAGCATGATGCTGCAACCACCATGCTTCACTGTTGGGACTGTATTGGACAGGTGATGAGCAGTGCCTGGTTTTCTCCACACATACCGATTAGAATTAAGGCCAAAAAAGTTCTATCTTGGTCTCATCAGACAGAGAATCTTATTTCTCCCCATCTTTGAGTCCTTCAGGTGTTTTTTTCAGTGTCTTGCTCTGAGGGAGAGGGCTTTTTTTTTTTTCCGTCGGGCCACTCTGCCATATAGCCCTGACTGGTGGAGGGCTGCAGTGTTGGTTGACTTTCTACAACTTTCTCCCATTTCCCAGCTGCATCTCTGGAGTTCAGCCACAGTGATCTTTGGGTTCTTTTTTTACCTCTCTCACCAAGGCTCTTCTCCTTCGATAGCTCAGTTTGGCCGGACGGCAAGCTCTAGGAAGGGTTCTGGTCATCCAAAACGTCTTCCATTTAAGGATTATGGAAGCCACTGTGCTCTTAGCAACCTTAAGTGCAGCAGAAATTTTTTTGTAAACCTTGCCCAGATCTGTGCCTTGCCACAATTCTATCTCTGAGCTCTTCAGGCAGTTCCTTTGACCTCATGATTATCATTTGCTCTGACATGCACTGTGAGCGGTAAGGTCTTATATAGACAGGTGTGTGCTTTCCTAATCAAGTCCAATCAGTATAATCAAACACAGATGGATTCAAATGAAGGTGTAGAACCATCTAAAAGATGATCAGAAAAAATGGACAGCACCTGAGTTAAATATACCGTATGAGTGTCACAGCAAAGGGTCTGAATACTTAGGACGTGATGTTTATGATGTGATATTTCAGTTTTTCTTTTTTTAATAAATCTGTAAAAATGTCAAAAATTCTGTGTTTTTCTGTCGATATGGGGTGCTGTTTGTACATTAATGAGGGAAAAAAAATAATTAAATGATTTTAGCAAATGGCATCAATAACAATGAGTGAACAATTTAAGGGGGTCTGAATACTTTACCCGTACCCACTGTATTACTATATATGATAGTATATAAGTATATGATATATATACTAGTATCAGTATAAACTAGAAGCTGGGTCTTTTTGTGCTCCCTCGAGTGGAATGGACATATGGTCTCTTCGAAACAGTGGATTAAATGTACTTATATATTTTCTATTTGCAGTGTTTCAAAGACACCTTGTGCTACATGTAGTAAAAAGGTATAGCAAAAGGAAATATAATAACTTACATATCTCGAGGTGTGAGTTATTGGTATGTTTGCAGGAAAACAAACCTTAAGAAATTTCAGTTTCGGAGAGTATTATGTTCTGAATGTTTTCCCCGTGGTAGGTGGCGGTAATGCACCTTAACTTTGGATGCCACCCGCCATAAAACATGAAGAAGAGAGTACGTTCCGCGCCTATGCCAGGTCAGCGCGGCGCGAACACTGTAATACCGCGCTGTTTCGTCCCACATTTGGGTTGTTGGTTCCCCTAAAATACCTGCAATCCCCCCCCCCCCCCCCCGCGCGACATTCAGACTCTGTAATTGACAGAAGGCGGATGCTTGTCAAACTCACTGTCGGAGAGGAGAGAGAGAAAAAGAAGCGGCTTTTCCCGGTTCAGATATCAGAGCTTTAATTGGTCCCTTTACGATCGGATATCTTCATTGGCTACTGAAGTGCCGTCAAAGGTTTGAATATCAATTCAGATTGTGGGCGTACTCAACGAACTATGATTTAAAAGTAACGATGTAGATTATTTTGCTTAATTTGTACTTAAGTACAAGTAAAAGTACAGCTTTAAAAATATACTCAAAAAAAGTACAAGTACCCAAAAAAACTACATAATTACGGTAACGTGAGTGGTTGTAATTCGTTACCTCCACCACTGCATATCAGGTACACATTTTAACATTTTTGTGTAATTCTACATAAATGAACTTAATACTTTCTATACCTGTTACACATTTCATATAGATCACTTTTCGTTTTTATATTTCTTATGCAAATAACATTACCAAGCACTCATAGAATCATGGACCAATAATATTGTAGTCAGAATGGCCCAGGGATCCTGGTTTGGCAGGTTAGCTTTGACAATTAGCCCCCTCATGGTACTGTAGATGCTGTGAATCCATCATTATGTGGGCAAAAGGATCTTTCTCCATCTCTAGATGTTTTAATGTATCATAAATATATTAACAGTTGACCGACAATCACAGAAAACAAAGTCAAAAACTGATTCTCCAGCACATAAAACAAGATCTAGACTGCCACTAGACATTATAAAAATGAAAAGATTAACAGTGAATGAGTAATTGATGACTAAAGTTAAATTTTTGGGTGAACTAATGCTTTGAGAGTTAATTTTATGTCTTACATTTAGCAAGTGTTTGACTGATATGAAATCTCCCTAGTAATCACATTGCCTTTAAGTCAGGAGTTTGGAAATAAACTACAACACTGGCAAACAATGTTTTATACGGTATGTGGTGTGTGGTGTGCTGTGGTGTGGTGTGTGTGGTGATTGTATAGTGAAAGAGTAAAAAACGGACGCAGTATTGTTTGGATAAGCAGATGCCTGCGCCCAGCGTAGTCTGGCACCGGACCATGAACCCACTGCCCCACTCTCTATTAATGGCATAATGAACACGGCTGCTGGAAACCAGCCATTTCTGCTGAACAGCTGCAAATATCACAGACCTAATGATGGCATACAGCATGCATGAGGGACACAAAATCACCAGGCAAGCAAACAAATATATTTACAAAACACCAATCCGGTCAGCAGGTTTCACTCCAACATACATACATGCATACATATAAACGTACATACAGAGGCCGCAACCACTGCTCAGACTGTAGGGTGCCTGGCCTCTGTTGCTAAGCGACAAATTACTTTTCCTGTAAGGGCATTTTCCCCCATTACAAAACAGTATTTGTACAGTACTAATAATGTATGACATAATTTCTAAGTGCAAAACATTTTCGCAAACAAACATTTCGAAAAATGTGGCCTCCATATATTTCTAGTTCAAAACATTCAGTTGTTTACAAGCGCTGGCACTATGACTTGCTGTTGACAGCTAGCTATTATTTGAAGTAAAGTAAATTGCATCAGGACGGAGAGTGTGCATGAATCAGTCAGCCAAAATGACATGCTTTTGGTTCCACATTAGTGATACTCAAGATGAGGCAATTTTTACCGGTCTTATTGAATCGCCCCTTCTAGACCACTGGACTAGTTTTTTCACAAACCCCCACTTGTTCAGTCCTCACGCTATTGATTCAACGTGTCTCCAATTCAGTGGTTGTCATGGAGAATCATTGTGCGTTTTCAAGAGAGCTAAAAATACCTTGTAATATAGACAGAAATCCATATATGCATTACACTTTCAGTAATGCGCTTTGTAATATTGATATTTCTAGCCAGATTTAAGCTAAATGATGCATTTCAGCAAGATACAAAACAGTGCCATGATTCAGTGATAGTATCAGATATACTACAGTATGTCAGTACTACAGTAAAACTACAGTATTTGTTTATATGCCATAATGCAGCTTGATTGCCATAGACACATATCATGGGATGTAATTGGGGATGTTATGTCATGATATTTTAAAATAGTTTTATTATTATTTATATATTATTATTGTTTGTATAATGTCTAACTTTTTTAGATTTTATTTTTGTACTGTATAGTTTGTATGTATGTTTATATATATAGTATCAGCTATACTACTAGTATAGCAGTACTATAGTAAAACTGCAGTATATTAATCCACAGTTTTTATAAGTATATAAATCTATAGTTTTATTTTAATAATAATAAGTTATATTAATTATGAGGATTATTCATGGTATATAGTGGTTCTGTGATATAATGATATTAAACATGTTGTATTATATTTTATATATATTCTGTAAAGTATCCAAATACATAATTCTTATACATACGTATTTTTATGTATACAAATCTTACCAATGTATACATATATTGTATATATGTATATATAGTTTTAATGAATAGTATGTATGTATGTGTGTATGTATATACAGTATATACTGTATATAAAACATGCACACACATATATTTGTATAATGTACAATATAATGTATGATTTAATGTAGATATGACATCTAGCTTGTCTGCAAGTTAATAATTAAGATAATGGTTAAATAAACAAACGTGTTTTCGTGAAGATCTGTGCTGGTTACATGTCTTTTCTTTACAGTATAAAATAATTAATAATTATTAATAATAATTAACACAAATCAATATCTCTTGTCCATTTATTTTATTATTTGCTAAGCAACTTTTTGGGTTTATTTGGCCATAATGACTGCGCTTTTAGCCCTTACGCTTCAATAAGTGATCAAACTTCCTTTGTTAGAGGAAATGACACATTTATTAACGCACACTATGTATGAATACTAGAGCAGTCGGTCTATACCTGCCGCTAAATCTGCAGCATACTAAACACGCCTCATGCTGCCTCTCTGTACAAAGAGTGACAGGTTGAATGACAGCTTTCTTTTATTCCACCCATTTCGCTCTCGTTCATTTTCCCCTCTTTGTGTGTGTGTTTTTTATTTAAATACCCATTAGTCACTACTATTGCCTTTGTCACCATGGAAACTGGACTAGACATGTCTTCCCCGGTTCTCTAGGCTTCTCTAGTTCCCTCTCCCTGGTGGGCGGTCTCTGATTCTCTCCTCTGACTGACACCTCACCTGCCCTATACGCACACCAGAATATCTGTACATCTCTTGCCATATTCACACTACAGGTTACATAACAGCAAGCCTGCCTTAAATAACCTCTGTGAATGCCTATGTAGTAACTGCATAAAGAGTGGCCAACCATCACCACAGGCACTAGCTAAAATCAAAAGTGCTTTTTTTAATGAGAATTGCCCATCAAAATCATTCCTACTCTCAAAGTGGATGTTCAGGTTTATTCAGAAGCAAAGCATCCTGCGGGAGTTTTGGTGTGAATAAATCTGACCCGCAGTGGCATGCGGCTGCAACATCTGACCTTCTGTGCTTCTGTGCTTCTGTGCTTTATGAATCATAACAGCGTTTCCAAATGCACTGCAACACAAGTAGTTTCTTGAAAGCTTCCTATGAAGCCAAAAGCCCATCAGTTGTGTGAGCATACAGTTTTTTGCGATATTTCCAGGTGAAGCTGGATCAAAGCAGGGTTCGAATACAGCTGCAAAGCCATGTCACCGCACTCACACAGCATACATAATTTGAAAATAAGTGGCATGGCTGCGACGCTGTACGTGCACGAGATTCCCACTGTCAAGCATCAGCCATGTCACATAACAGAGCGTCCACACAGCTTGTGATGGCATTCAAAATACTCTCTTCTGTGGTGCGCTTGGACACTGCTCAACAACATTTGGAATAGCAAGCAGTCTCTTGGGAAGTGGGCTAATGTTTTTAAAGGGGTCATATGATGCAATTAACATTTTCCTTTCTTTTGGAGTGTTACAAGCTGATTGTGCATAGATAAGTGCAAAGACTAAAGTCTCAAAACCAACGAGATATTCTTTATAAAAGTTAAGACTCGTCCACACCATCCTAAAACGTCTCGTTTAAACACGCACCCACATGTCTACATCACTATGTGGGAATATTTGCATAATGTCGCCCAAATGTTCACACAAAGAAAGAAGGCGTAACTTTTATTCTCGCTGTAGTATTGTTGTTGCCGCCGCCGCGCTGTGTGTTTCGTTGTGAAAGCGAAACTACTTTGTTTGGCCTTCCAAAAGAGGACGATATTCGCTTCGTCATGCCTAGAGCTGACCCGTGCCGGTCGCTGAGGAAATACATCAACTTAACGCTGTGGATCGCCGGATCGTTTCCCGTGGATGAAGCAGACATACGGGGGGGGTCGTAACATTTTGTTGCCGCAAAAAAGCCCACAAGCTGCTCTTCGCGAATCAGCCGGACGCGCCATTCTCACGTCCGCCGGCAGCGCTCATCACGCTGCCGTTCTTGTTGACGCTGTGTTTCGTTGTGAAAGCGAAACTACTTTGTTTGGCCTTCCAAAAGAGGATACAACTAGAAATCAGTGGTTAAGTTTTATGTACAACACTGTTCCAGAACAGTTCTTTATTCTTATTCAGATGTGTGCAGCACTCATTTTATGGAGGACTGTTTCCTGAACATGCAGAGTAGCCTACAATGCATCTGTGCACAAAGGCTGATTCTATAAAGTGGGGCAGTTCCAACTTTGCAAGGACAGTCTGGCTCTTCTGACTCACAGCCTGTAAGTAAGTTTTTTAAATTTAAAGAATTTGCCACTGACTATTCAAACACGAGTTTTGAGCAGTGTAGAGTAGCGCTTGTTGTTTGTTGCTTCTCTGATCACAAATGCAGACCTGGGGCCTCTTTATAAATGTTGCGTATAACCATCCAAATTTGTCTCTAAGATCATTCTCAAAAGTGTGTAAGTGCGATTCAGAGAAAACGAACATGCGCACAAAAACATGCGCGTATGCCTCTCTTCCAGATGTGACATTTATAAATCGCAAATGATCTTGAAATTGTGCGCAGCTGATTGGTGTCAGATCTCCGCCTTGTAAACGCCTCCTAATTAATATCATTACCATATAAAAGAGCACACGCCAATATCCGAATTTCTATGCTTGAGAATGACGAGCACAAAGAAAAGAAAAAACTTTACTTTTGAGACTTTACTGAATCTGAAATTGAGGTCCTACTGGCGGAGGTAGAGGTTCGTGCAGGGACGCTTTTTATTTAATAATGTGTAATCATTCTGTGGACATACAATGTGTGTGTGGTTATTTTTTCTATTGACTATTATCAAAATTACTACTTCTAGAAACAACAGAAATAATAATGATAGTAATTATAAAACAATTAGGTTTCCAAAAGTAAGAATAAACAACGAATTCAAGTAAAATTTTCAGTCATCTTATAAAAAGTGAGCCATCCTACTTTTTAAAATCACTTGCTATGAATAAAAAGTTTTTAACGAAATTCTTGCAAAACTTTAAAAAACATTATTGAAAGAAAAATTGGACATTTCATATCATAATAAAATTAATTATTACTCGATTATGGTCTCCGGTCTGAAAAAAACCTGCATGTGATTTGGCATTTCTTTATATTTACACAGTTTACTAATGCTGCTCAAATGTGCCATTAATGTACTGACACAAAAATATATAGTGTATTTTATAAAAATTATAACTGATGTAAATGACAAAAACAAAGTTTAAGGCTGATGTCTCTATTCATTTTCACAGAAGCAAAGCAGCAGATGATATAAATAAAAACAGTTAACAATGTTATTGAATAGAATATATTAAAACCGTTATTGCACGACATAGGCCTATTCTTATAGGCTACACAGACAAAACTGTCAGAGATGCGTTTATGCAATTTTTTTTCTATTTTACACATTAGTAGTAAATAAAGACAGAAGTTTCTTTAAAATAATAATAATAAAAAAAACATGGAATAAACTGTGTACAGAAAGCGATTAAAGAAATCTCAACATTTGGCTACTAAAAAGGTCAGTTTAATCTCGTAAAAACTCCCGTTAATAAAAAATCTGACTACACTGCACAATTAATCTCTTACACTGCATCTAGGTTAGGTTAGGTTACTTTATTCATACCCGGAGGTAAATTTGTCTTGCAGTAAAATGACAGTGACAACCATCCATAACACAAATTCAAAAAACACATTTAAAAATATAACACAACAGATAACAAAAATATGATACAAGATACATGATATAAATTCTCCAAGACTCCCCCATCCTACAGCTTATTTAACACAGTTAAACAGCAGGAACAAAGCTGTTTTTATAGCGCTTTGTTTTACACCTTGGGATTAAAAACCTCCGCCCAGAGAGAAGAAGCTGAAACTCACTGTGCAAAGGGTGGGAGTCATCATTTAAAATAGAAGTAGACATTCGTTGCAACTGTCTGGTATATAACGATGTTGGATCCAACTGTGACTCACCCACCAATCGACTAGAGCATTTAACTATCTGGTTTAAAGAATTTCTTACTTTTAAAGATGTTTGTCCAAACCATATGACCAGAGAAAAAGACCAAACTGATTCAATAAAAGCACGATAAAACATGATCATTAACATGATCTATGTTGTTTATGATGAATTCGGTGCTTGCACATACACCGCTTTTATTATTATTGCAGCTTAGATGTTCAAATAGCTGCAGTACTCCGACTTTGCCACAAGGAAAAGTGCATACGCCTGCTCAGACCATGACGTGGCGATAAGTACTTTTTCACGTCAAAGACCAGGATTTTAGCGTATGATACACTCTAAGAGCAAATCTTGCGTACAAACATTATTACAAATGCAGGCATGGTTTTATGTTTATGTGGCGCGATGCAACGCAACGCTTAAAACGACAGTATAAGTCATTATAATCAGTAATTATGTCCCCACTGGATGCAACAAATGCCTCGTTTATAATGGGATTTAATGTTTTTGTCTCATCGCTCCGGCCGGACACGGCATCACAGTATGGTAAGGGGCACAACATTTCCATCACACACTTGAAGTATTCAGCCAATCACAACGCACTAGATACCTGGCCAATCACAGCACACCTCACTTTCAGACCGATGAGCTTTGTAAAAAATGATGCGTTTCAGAAAGGCGGGGCATAGAGGAGCAACAATAATGTACATTATATGGAAAATAATGTTTTTTTTTTACCTTAAACCACATAAACAATTGCATTACACCAAATACACAACATAATGTTCATACGTCATATGACCCCTTTAATGCAAGAACACGGAGCAGTTCTTGAAAAGTGTTGAAAAGAAAATCAGATGTATTTTCCACTCTGTATTATTCCATTTGGTTCCATTCAAAGCAGTTCCCGGGAGTTCCAACATTGCAATTAAATCTCGGAATGGTTATTTCAATGAACGCTTCCATGTTGGTGAATCCATTAAAACATGGTATTGCACAACAGTGGTGATGCAATCCACTAGTCATAGTGCATCTTCACACTCTCAGAAGCGCACACACAAACTTCCAGCAACATCACTTGTGAAACACAAACACACGCATACAGACACACACAGGCGAAACAGTAAAGAGAGTGGCATAAAACACTGAGCAGATGTTTCACATCTGCAAAACACTTCAGGGAAAGAGCCCACCACTGATTTGAAATTCCAGGGGCCAGTTCTCCAAAACTCACACATCCTGGCTCTTTCTGGTTGATGTTATCATTATAGCTGTGACTGATGCATTTAGGAGCATACAGAGCATCTCATCGACACGTCAATTGTGTTGGTGTCTGTGTGTGTGAGCAATACTCACTGTAATTTTGGTCTCCTTGATCTCCTTTTCCTTATTCTGCCTCCTGGCCAGGGAGGTGGACCCTGGGCTCTGAGGGGACAGACAGGAGGCATCATCTAAACTGCCCTCTGCATCAAAGCTTTCCTCCATCTCCATTGCTCCGTGCCTCCTCTCTTTCGTTCTTTCTTTCTCTCGCTGTCTCACTCTTTCTGCACTTTCACGCCGCTGCTCTGCCACACCGCTCGAGTGCCGCACGCAGTCTGACTGCCTGGCTCTGTTGCTGTGGCGAGCGATGCAGAGTGGAGTGTGTGTGTGGTGGGGGACTCGGGGAGGGGGGTCGTGGAAGCGTGACAGAGTGTGAGGGAGAGAGAAACAGGCAGAGAGAGTAGGTGAGGTACACAAGACTTCAACAACACTTCAGAGGGCACACGGTCGACAGGAAAGAGGGTAAATCTCTTTTCTGATGTACAGGCCAGATTTCACCACAAAATCAAAAGGAAAACAAAAAAATACCGGGAAAAATAAATTTCAATTGGTTAATGACCAAAGCCTGTTTTTAGGACCATTATCGGCATTTTCTTGTGGCGAGATGATTATGTTATTTTTAATATGTACACTTTTCACTGTAAGCAACAAAACATAAACAAACCTATAAATATACAAAATAATAATTAATAAGTCTCCCGATAATGCTTGTAATGTAAAACAATGCTTACTACATTTGAAAATTAATTTATTATGTTTTTTGTATTTGAATATAACAAAAATCATTAAGAATAGGAGGAGCAAATTAGTCAAACGCTCACTCACTGGGCAGCTCGCCGACATGTATGCTGGTCAGTGAGGGTTATGCGATCAAATAAAATTGAGTTAGAATAACAGTGGTTGTGGAAGTTTCGCGTTGGGTTATCGTAGCAGGGGGGGCGGAGATTAGTACTGGAAATTTTAGTAAAAACTATTAAAAATGTTGGTTTTTAAAAAAAACATTTATAAAATAAATATCATTTATGGGAATCAGGACTTTTGAAAATCGTGAGTCTTTCCCCAAAGAATAACCAGTAAGAAGTTAATTGTGGAGAAAATGTGTATAATTGTCATGATTTTAAAACCATATGTTTACCCTGGGATATGGTAGTGTACATTTTAAGTGATGGTATGGAAACAAGAAGAGCACAGAAAGAAAAGAAAAGAAAAGAAAAATGCAAAACTAAACAAAACATTGTGTTATGTCAGGGTGATTTCATTACCGTAATGAAATTTTATAAAAATGTGCTTTTCTCCTACAGAAGAGTAATGGATCTTGGGGGCTTTCCGCCTCGCGTCGTTCAAATATGCTTAATTGTCATTGAAAAATATCAGTCCTATCAAATGATTGAAAAAAAGCCACATTCAAGCAATACATAAAACTGCGAAATCTTAAAGAACCATACAAAATGGGTTAGGGTCTTATATAATATAAAACAGACATATTTACTTTTTTTTCCCTCTTGTTTTGGGGGTAAACTACTGGTTAAAGGTTTCTTTGTGAATTCAGTCAAGAAAACAAGAAGTCCAAAAAAAAAAAAAAAAAACTATAAGGAGCTGTATATGCCTAAGAAAGATGGTTGAGAACAGCAGATAAAACAGCTCTTAGCATGCTGTTATGCGGTTGCTAGGGTGTTCTGAATGGTTGCTAGGCAGCTGCTTACTGGTCCAAGTCAAAGAACCCACCCCAAGTCTCTATGATATTCTGGGCTTCGATATAATATAGCCCCTCCTATGGAAATCCTGTTTTTTTTTGTTTTTTTTTACCAGTTTATTGGTTCTCCTGGAGTAAAGATTGTAAGTCTGATGTCTCAGAAAAGTAATGACACAAATTCCCTCAACAATCAGCATTATAATTGAGGTCTCATTCACATGGTGCGGGGTGAGCAATAAGCTAAAGTTCAATATTTAAAGCGACAGCGTGTGACCACAAATTTAAATAACAATATGAATAACTACAAATAAACAAAAGAGAGGTAAAAAAATAGGAGAGCACAGAGTGTTAAAATGACGGGAGGGAAAGGATTTACTCAAATGGCACCACACCCCCTTCATTCTCTACAGCATATGTATGTTTGAGCAGAGAGGAGGGGAGGAGAGAGATGGAGGAGTGGTGAAATGGGGCTAATTATCATTGGAGGTAAGCTGCAAACAACAGCACGCTGTCAGCAGAGACAAACCACATGACCTGTGAAAACAAAGCCATTTCTCACCGTGTGTGTGTGTGTGTGAGTGCTGGCGTGAGCTTATCTTTCAGACAGGCTGATGTTTCAAGGTATATGTATTCATTTTACATCAGTGTTAGAGCTTTGAGAGGTGTGTGTCCAAGGCTGGTGAGTGCGAGTATGATTATACGCCTTATTTTAAGCTGCAGACGCTGCATCACCATCCTTGTGTGAGCAGGTGTTGCAGACTGTGTGCTAAGCGTGTGTCTAAGCAAACATCTCCCAGCATGCATCAAACGACGCTGCCGCCCCTCTGTGCTTAACTGTACTAGCATAGCGCGTGTGTTTGCATTGTGTGCTGAGCGTCTGTACACTTATTTGCACGCACTCCATCTTTCCAATAAAAAACATGGCTGGTACATGGCCAAAAAACCAGCATGCATAGTACTTAGTACAACGAGGAGCTAACGAACATGCAAAATCTCATTTTCTGTCTTACCATCCTGCAGAACATGTCAGCACCAGCCCGCAACTTGCGGTTCCGTTCCTTATCGCTCACCCAGTCCCGTTCAGCAACTGTTCGGCACCCTAGACTCTCCCTTGTCTTCTCCGTCTAACCCTTCCAAGCTCCGCTTAAACCCAACACCTTTCCAATCTTGGCCTGAGATCAAACTCTAACTGCGTACGAGGATCCAGAACTGGGCAAACAACAAAACAACAGCACGCCATATGGCCTACTCCTTGCCACTCCCATTTGCTGATGACATGAGCTGCCCTTGTCACGTGGGATAGGGAGGGTTTTACTTGGCCCTGCTTCACCAGCTTCTTTAACTGTTACTGTCCCCAGATTGGCGCAGATGGCACCAGATCTACTGACTCACATATTTCTGTCCGAATCCAAGTAGTGATGGAAGACCAAATCATTTGGTATTTGTAAACTGTTTGCACTTCATACTGGGAATTATTCCACAGAAGATTAAAGTCATATTATGCCTTACTCAATATAGTATAAGTGGGTGATAGCTCAGAATGGGACTGTACCTGGTTGCTGAGGCTGGTCTTCCTCAGGGACACATCTGGACGCTCCAGCACATGTCCAGAGGCTCCAAGAAGCTGACGTCCATTTACTGCAACATAAGTGGCAGGAAGTGAGTCTTCGTTAACTTCAAAGGTTTCCCATGTATAAATGTTGGTGTGATATAGTGATTAAAGCTCAACACTGATAACCAGAGGGTTGCCTACTAATCAATTTCATTGATACATTGCACATAAAGAGATTATTTATTTTGCTTTCATGGTGGAAGAGCAAGTATCAGCTGAATGATTTAACTAAAGAAATGATGCATTGACATAAATTGATTCGTTATCCACTCTCATAGATTTAGAGAGTTCGTTGAGTGATGGAACTGTCAAATTGATTAAACTAGTAACTGAGTATGACTATTTTGACTATTACTATACAACTCATTAAAAGGAACTGATTCAAACAGTGATTTAAATTGGACTACACAGATTGTGCTATTGTTTGTTTTTGCATGCAGCCTATGAGGAGCGACGCTGCTGAAAAGAAGTATGGGAAACACTGCTGTGACTGGTGGCACACTTTTTGCATATCATGCCAAAAGTATGTAAATATTAGTTAAGATCCCCAACAAACTTAAATGTCTCATATTTCTAAAATGGTATAAATGCACAATCATTCACATTTTTGCACGATTTCCTCTGCTCATAAAAGTCTGATTGAAGTGCCCGATACTTACACAATATAGGGCATGTTTTAGACAGCAGTCAACATTTTTATGTCAATAGTTTTATGTATTCATCAGCTTATGTGAGCGCTGAAGCATGCACACTGACTTAATAAACACTTATTGACACCACACTGAAGCTAATGTGCAAGATAATCAGTGTTGGGCAAGTTACTTCCAAAATGTAATACATTATATATTACTTATTACGGTCTTGTTTAAAAGCACACACCAGTTACAATTACAATATTACGTCTCTGATTGTAATCGTTACACTACGTTTTAGTTACTTTCACCAAAATTCCACAGAAGAGTATAAAATAGCCACATTTAGTTAGTGCTTGCTCTATCTAACCATCCAGTGGAGGTAAATGCTGGTAGGCGAATCTAGCATCAAATTATAAACACAGTATTTAAATCCCAGTAATGGAGTCTACACGTAACGTGCGTTTTATTTTGAGATTTTTAAACCCAATAAGCAAAACTGCATTATTTCATTAATAATAAGCCTAAAAATAACACCAGTACATCAGGAAATGTATTATGTCCAACCAATAACCAACAATACTAGCCTATAGGCTATTGAACGTTTTCCAAGAAAACAGAATGAAATAAAGTGTACTAAACAAGCCAAACGAATTATGCTAATCTCAATGCGAAACTGAAAGCAACAGGCGTTCTCCCCCAATGCGCAGCCTACTCATTCCTCGGCATTAATCCAATTAAGTGTCCATATTTTCGATGTAGTTGAATGCTAAACCTATATATTTATTATGTAAACCAGGCTTTATTACTTAACGCCTTAAAAACCTCCTCGTTCCTCATGAGCAAATGTTTGTTTTGGCCCGACCCAGGCTGAACGGCACGATTGTACTCAGTCTCACTATTTAATTAACCAGTGATCTAACGTGTGGTTGGCTTATTTTATTCTGAAAATGAACAGGCTGCAACGTTTGCAATGCTGTAGGCCTATGTGTGTGTGAGGTGCCGGCGCGATCGAACAGCGGAAACAAACAACAAAAAAATACTCCGTCATTCTTGGTCATACAGATCATTCGAAACTGCAATGTGTTACTTTTATTTCTGTCATCTCGGTTTCCTTTCCATGGACTTTCGTAAAGCGCCACTACTCCACACAAAGCCAGCCTGTTTCTCTCTCCTCCAACACGGTAGTCACGCCTTCCTTTTATCCTTCCAGAGCTCCTCCGTGAGACGCGTGAGTGGTGCACGTGTCGCTCATTATCAATTACTCCACCGGCCTCGCTGCATTCCCACGGCTCTCGGCCCCGCCCCCACTCGTCACAGTTGCCATCTCACAAATGTAGAATCCGTATCTGCAGTCATCTCAACCATCTAATTCCAGCAACAGGAAATAGACTAACTATTTTTCGGAATTTTTTCTCTGGTGCTGTTTTGCGTGTTGGTACATTCACCACTTAATTCAGATTAAAGATTGTTGAACTTGCGTTACTGAGATTGTTACGAGTAATAATATTACCCAAATTTTATTGTTAATGCGTTATATTACTGTGTTACAGCAAAAAGTAATATACTACTGTAATATCATTACTTTTGTAATGCGTTACTCCCAACACTGAAGATAATGCATTATGTCCAAGTAGTAATCACATCACTGAGTCACGACCCACGTCTCTCAGATGGCCAATGTTTAGCTCGCGCTAAGGCTGCACAGTCTGTGTGTGTGTGTGTCCACCGACTGTGTCCAGTGGTGAGTGATTATTATGACAAAGGCTGTGGCACAATACGGTTCTTCCTTGAGCTGTCCCTCTCCTTCTGTCAGGGCTGAAGAAACACACAGAGTCAGAGCATTATTGAGCCGGCCTTCCCTGTTATAAACATTGACATCAAGCCTTTGATACACAGACTACAGTCTCCTGAAACACTGGGACTTTCTTTTTCCCACTGCTGTTCTCATGTCTCTGATTCTTAGCCTGTTATCTTCCAACATGTTTTTTATTTAAACCTTAGTCCACTATGTCACATCTTGTGTCTTGGTCCACCATTTCTTCTCTCTTTCTATATCTTTGTCCATAAGGTCTTCTATCTTCACCCGTGTCCACAGGTCCTCTTCTTACATGACTGTCCTCTCCCAAAATTTCTGCCCACCATGTCTTCTAATTTTATCTCTGTACACACTGTACTCTCTCTACATCCTCTTTCTACACCATTATCCACCATGTCCTCTCTCTTTCTGTACATTTGTCCATAATGTCCTCTCGCTTTCAATTGTGTCCTCTCCCTACACATCTATCTACTCTGTCCTCTTTCACAATTTCTGTCCACCATGTCTTCATCCTTTGTCTCTGTCCACACTGTACATCTCTATAACATCTTCCTTTTACATCACTGTCTACCATGTCCCCTCGCTTTCTGTAGCTTTGTCTGTAATGTCCTCTTCCTTCCACATTGTATTCCTACTGTGTGCCTGTGTCCACATGTCTTCTTCAAACAGATCTGCCGACTCTGTCCTCTCCAAACATTTTGGTGTACCATGTCTTCATCCTTTGTCTCTGTCCACACTGCATTCTTTCTGCACCTGAATCACATCCTCCTTTCACATCTCTGTCCACCATGTCCCTTTTTTTACCTCTGTCCACCATGTCCTCTCACCTATTTACAGTGCTGCTTGAAAGTTTGTGAACCTTTTAGAATTTTCTACATAAACCTCTGACATATCGAAAATCTGAAGTAGACCAAAAGAACCCATCAATCAATGCGATCAAATATTTTTCTTTGTCATTATTTGTTAGGAACAATGAATTCCAATATACCGATCTTTTAGGTGCCGAACTTATTGCATTCTCGAGGATTTAACTGTTATTTTAAGTTGAAGGTGAAATTATAGAGTCCATCTGTTCAGAGGTGTTTTGAATCAATGAGATGACTATCAAGTGTCATTGCCTGCACTGTATTATTTAAAGAAAAGGGATCTATCATTCTGGTCATTTTTGTGGAAGTAAATCATCTCACAAACAAAGGAGATCTCTGACGACCTCAGAAAAAGAGTTGTTGTTGCTCATCAGGCTAGAAAAGGTTACAAAACCATATCTAAAGAGTTTGAACTCCACAAATCCACAGTCAGACAGACTGTGTACAAATAGAGGAAATTCAAGACCACTGTTACCCACCCCAGGAGTGCTCCACCAACAAAGATCACTCTAAAAGCAAGACATGTAATCGTCTGTGAGGTTGCAAAGGAACCCAGAGTAACTTCTAAGCAACTAAAGGTCTTACTCACATTGATGTTAATGTTCATGAGTCCACCATCAGGAGAACACTGAACAACCATGGTGTCCATGGCAGAGCTGCCGGAGAAACACTGCATCCAAAAAGAACATTGCTGCCCGTCTGCAGTTTGCTAAAGATCATGTGGACACGCCAGAGGGCTACTGGAGAAATGTTTTTTGGACAGATGAGAAGAAAATACAACATTTTGGTTTAAATGAGAAGCGTTATGTATGTTGAATAGAAAGTACTCCAGCATAAGACCTTTTCCCATCTGTGAAACATGGTGGTGGTAGTATCATGGTTTGGGCCTGTTTGGAACAATGAATTCTGAATTATATCAGCAAATTCTACAGGAAAATGTCAGGACATCTGTCTCAAGAGAAAGTGGCTCATGCAGCAAGACAACGACCCCAAGCACACTAGTTGTTCTACCAAAGAATGGTTAAAGGAGGACAAAGTTAATGTTTTGGAAGGACTGAGTCAAATTCAGGACTTTAATCTAATTGAAATGTTGTGGAAGGACCTGAAGCAAGCAGTTCATAGAAAGAAACCTGCCAACAGCACAGAGTTGAAGCATTCTGTACTGAGGAATGGGCTAAAATGCCAACAAGGCATTGTGCAGGACTTATCAGCAGTTACAAGAAACATTACCTGCAGTTATTGCTGCAAAATGGGGTCACACCAGATACTGAAAGCAAAGATTCACATACTTTTGCCACTCACAAATATTTAACACTGAATCATTTTTCTCAATAAATAAGTGACAAAGTATATATTTTTGTCTCCTTTGTTTGACTGGATTATCTTTGTCAACTTTCAGGATTTGCATGAAAATCTAATTATGTTTTGGGTATGTTTATGCAGAAATATAGAAAATTCTTAAAGGTTCACAAACTTTCAAGCAGCACTGAATATATCCCTTTACCACTTCCCTTAACTATTATTCGCCAAAGCAGGTAAAGTTATCAGCAAAAAATTATAATATCTCAAAATGGGCAAATCTGGATTTATTGGTCCTAGTACACTTTTCATTAAAACATATGTTGGATTACGGGGTAACGACAGTGCAGACCCCCTAAGTTTTTCAACTCTTTTTAAGTTGCAGGCCATATTGCGAAATCATTTAAGTTCAATTGTTTTCCTCATTAATGTACACATCCGCACCCCAATTGCAGAAACCACCAGAGAATTGTTGACATTTTTGCAAGAGTATTAGGTTAAAAAAGAAAACTGAAATATCACATGGTCCTAAGTTTTCAGACCCTTTTCTGTGACACTCATATATTTAACTCAGTGCTGTCCATTTCTTCTGATCATCCTTGAGATGTTTCTACACCTTCATTTGAGTCCAGCTGTTTTTGATTATACTGATTGGACTTGATTTTGAAAGCCACACACCTGTCTATATAAGACCTTACAGCTCACAGTGCATGTCAAGCAAATGAGAATCATGAGGTCAAAGGAACTGCCAGAAGAGCTCAGAGACAGAATTGTGGCAATGCACAGATCTGGCCATGGTTACAAAAAATTTCTGCTGCACTTAAGGTCCTAAGAGCACAGTGGCCTCCATAAAAACGTTTGGGACGACCAGAACCCTTCCAAGAGCTGGCCATCCGGCCAAACTGAGCTACCGGGGGAGAAGAGCCTTGGTGAGAGAGGTAAAGAAGAACCAAAGATCACTGTGGCTGAGCTCCAAAGATGCAGTCGGGAGATGGGAGAAAGTTTTGTAGAAAGTCAACTATCACTGCAGCCCTCCTCCAGTCGGGGCTTTATGGCAGAGTTGCCTGACGGAATCCTCTCCTCAGTGCAAGACACATGAAGCCCGCATGGAGTTTGCTAAAAAAACACCTGAAGGACTCCAAGATGGTGATAAATAAGATTCTCTGGCCTGATGAGACCAAGATAGAAACTTTTGGCCTTAATTCTAAGCGGTATGTGTGGAGAAAACCAGGCACTGCTCATCACCTTTCATCACCTGTCCAATACAGTCCCAAACAGTGAAGCATGGTGGTGGCAGCATTATGCTGTGGGGTTTTTTTCAGCTGCAGGGACAGGACGACTGATTGCAATCGAGGGAAAGATGAATGAATGCGGCCAAGTACAGGGATATACTGGACAAAAACCTTCTCCAGAGTGCTCAGGACCTCAGACTGGGCCGAATGTTTACCTTCCAACAAGACAATGACCCTAAGCACACAGCTAAAATAACGAAGGTGTGGCTTCACAACAACTCTGTGACTGTTCTTGAGTGTCCCAGCCAGAGCCCTGACTTAAACCCTATTGAGCATCTCTGGAGAGACCTAAATATGGCTGTCCACCAACGTTTACCATCAATCCTGACAGAACTGGAGAGGATCTGCAGGAGGAATGGCAGAGTATCCCCAAATCCAAGGTGTAAAAACTTGTTGCATCTTTCCCAAAAAGGCTCATGGCTGTATTAAATCAAAAGGGTGCTTCTACTAAATACTGACCAAATGGTCTGAATACTTAAGCATGGGATTTTTCGTTTGTCTTTGTTAATCATCTCAAAATTCCACATTTGTAGTTTTTTTCTTCTGTCAATATGTGGTGCGCGTGTGTACTTATGAGGAAAAAAATTAACCTTAAATATTTTGCAAAATGGCTGCAATATGACAAAGATGAAAATTTAAGGGGTCTGAGTACTTCCCGTATACCACTTATTAATCTAAACTGATTGTTGTATGCCAACATTTTCCATTAGCTGGATCTTGATTATAAAGCAAACTGTGTAACTTGCTTCAAACCTCTGTGGCAGGTGTTGGACAGCTGGATCAAGCGTATAACACTTGCGTTAACTGTTTTCCAATAGTTTGGCTGTACCTACAAGCATGCAACTTACAAAAAATCCCGGTCCTTGTATGAGTAATGGTCACCAGACATGTGAATTCAGTTAGATTAGCGTAGAAACAATTCAAGAGCTGGCATTAATGTGTGAATGTACAAGCTTCTGAATTGAATTGACATGGAAGCAATATTTTTTTTCACCCTATTGCAAATATTACCTTAGTCTGAGGAGACACCAGAAGCCCTTTGGTCTGGTGGGTATATCGCTTGGCATTCCCATGTTGGCTCTAACATAACACTTGTTGTTATATTAATTTCTGATGCCGCCAACTAGTCTTTAGTGCTTACGATGTTCGAATTAGCGCACACAGGAAATTATGAATAATTAATCATAACTAGTTATTTAATTATGAATATTTTAGATCCGCTGTTGATATTTAGCTGACCTCTCAGGGTCACCTGTCTTGTCAATTCTAAGAACATTAACTTCCTGGTTAAGTGAAATAACTTTCTTACTATACAATTCTACAAAAGCTTATAGCATAAATCTGCATGATTATGTGACTCCAGTTATGAGCAAACAATGAACATGTCAAGTGTGATAAAAGTAAGGTTTTTATTAACTACATAAACACTTAAACTATTCTAACATACTACATAAACACATTAAGACGGTCTAACATACACATACACACACACACCCACACATACAGTTGGTATAGGAAAGGATTAAAGCTCAACTCAGTACAGAGAAGAGACATAAGGAAATGAAATTTATGGAACCATTTGCATATTCAGCAGATCTACGCCTTTAGGGATACGTCAGATTCTTAGTTCAAACGCACCTTTGTAAAAAGGTGTGTTATGATACTTAATGTATCAATTAATAATACTAAGTTTGATACTTGTGAGTCTCGGTGGTCTGAAAGAGATTCCTGATGCAATCAGTAAGGCCCCCAGGATCCTTGATGAAATTAGTTGATGAAAAGAAGCAGTTTGAGTCAGAGAATCTTGGTGAATGGAAAAGGCAAGGCCGAAGCCTGGCACGTACTTAGGGTGTCCTGGAGCGTTTTCTCACATCTTCATCTGCAGCTGACCGAACCACCGACTGGGCGGTCACATGGTGTGTCACCTTTAAGGTCAGAGAAGATCCCCGCCACTCAAGATGGGCTTATCCAATGAGAAAAGACGGAATCCCAAGTGGGCGTTTTGAGATCCTGGGGAGTTTATGACTCTTTGTGTGGAAACATGGAACTTAGTATCTTAACGTGAATCGAAATTATTAACGATTCTCAGGGCCCTAATATTTATTGCCTATGTACCAATATATAATATTCACGCTTGTTTCGATCATAAGAAGGCAAATTCATAGATACTAAACAAGGTAAGATTACATATAGTGAAAAGGGATGATCAGGAATGGGTTCCCTCACAAGCATACTAAATAGCCTAAAATTTCAAAGACAAAATACACGATTACAATAATATACCCAATGACCTGAAGTATATGTGTGTTCATTCAAAAAAAGGTTTCCCTATGAATTAATTAGTATAAAAGTCAATTTCTACACTGCCTCCCTATGGAAACAAAGTGGTTATCCTACTCACATTCCGGGGGAGTCATAAAAACCATGATATCATGAGTAGTTTCAAATGGTGACCACGTGGGGGATGGTTTCAGACAGAAATCCTGTCATCCTTCTTGGTTGAGGGGTCTGTGATTGTTTGTTAATCTAATGAATAATTGATTTGTTAAATCAAATAAAAATTAGTGTGTCAGATTGGTCGAGACGCTACACTAGCTTTGATTGCTTATGTGTACTACATTAGGGTTATGACATTACACATACATTGTCTTTCTGTATTACTGTTTTATCATGAATAACATTTTAAAACATAATTAGAGTTCTTCTTCAATCAAGACAAATAATTATTCTTCACAGTCCACAGGCAACAGTTGGCCCAAGTAGGGGTCAGTTACTGAATAAAGTTGCAAAAGCAATTTTTCATTTTCACAGCCATGGCAGAAAATTGTTACCATATTTTTCTTACACAGTCGCCCCATGTTTCCTGTGAGTCAAGATGGATTTTTTTGCTAACTCTTGCAAAACAGCATCCCTCATTCCAAGCATTCAGTCAAAAACGATTTTCCCCACACAGAAACATTCTTGTGCAAACACAGTTTGCTAATCAGCCTCAGATAGGGTGCACACTGATTCTCAATGTCACAATTAAAAACTGGGTCTGTTGTGATAGGGTCATGAAGCATAGAGAGAAAAAAAACAATGCAGCTATTTAATATATGCATTATCAGGATAACAAAATAAAAACACTTTAAAAATTCTAAAAGGGAAAAGAAACTGCTGCCAATATGTTTTGTTGTTGACATCAAAGTTTGTACATCTAATTAAACCGTATATTATTTTCATGTAAATTCATTTGGTATTATAACTAATACAGTTTTTGTCTCAGTGTTTATTCACATTTCCTATTCATGTTAATTATCTTGGATATTGTTGGGTCTAGGCAGTTCATGGTAAAGTTACTCATATTTCTGTCTCTGACTTTAAAGACATGCTCCTTTTGTTCAACAAACAGTGTTCATTTTGGATAGCCACTTTATTTCCAATGTAACTCTGTGTAATGAATCAAAACCATCTGAGATCAACCACTATACAGTTACAGTTCTGAAAAAGCTCCCATGCAAATTTTAGTTCTGAGAAGACACATGCCAAAATTAGTGCAGCAGTCCTCAATAGACTTTGTAATTTTTTTTTTCAGCAAAGAGAAACAGCGCATAAGCATAGAGTAAAAGTTTTATAGTGCAAGAACAGCAGCGCTGTACACACAGATTGCCTCTGGACAGTTCTGCCAGTGTTTACAGGGCAGTCATAGTTTAGTGCCAGACTGTTGGAGAATCATGTGGGGTGCCAGCTCAGAAAGAACAAAAATCCACGGCACATGTATACAAAAGGCCACTGAACAGCATAGCTGTTTTAAAGTAAGATTTAACCTTTGTTACAGTACATCCAGTTACTTGGAGAGCAGCAATAACATCAGAACATCAAATCCTAACTAAAGGGCTAGTCGCACCAATAGGTCAAGTTTAGGCTGGAAATATTTGTACCTACACCATTACGGCAAAAATATTGTTTGCAGCATATATTCAGTCATCGCCTGAACAGGCAGTAGTTTGTCTGTATCTGGTCTTTATACTGCATTTTTTTCTTTGGGATCTGCACTTCTAAATTGCTGATAGTTAGCATGACTAAACTGCCATTTATGTATCCCAGGCAGCGAGCTGGGGTTTGTCAGAAAAAAGAAAGAAGAATGATGAAAACAGTGTGCGAGTGTGTGAGAAAGGACATGAGACTATCAGATTAATCCAGATCAGCCTGATTTGCCCCTCTCCAGATGAACAGGCTATAAAGTTGATGGAGAATGCTAATGAAGTTTTCCAGTCTTTGGTGCCGAACCAGGAAGAACTGGGTTCTATGATTACACAACAACATACTGAGATACCTTATCAATGTTTCGCATTTTTATCAGGCAACGTACACATGTAAAAATGAGCCTCAGGCTATATGAATGAATCACTGTGGCATATAAGAGTGATACCAGAGCAGCGGCAGAAAGTCAATAAAATGAGATAAATTTGGAAAGGGCAACAAAATTAACTTTAGTTTGGCAAAATTTAGGCTTTTTTACTTTAATGTACATGAACATTCATGTAACATGAACATGAATCATACTGTTCTTTATTAAAATGTAGATATTGATACAGTAATATTACAACATGTTTTGATGATAGTATTATGATAATACCATGTAGTTAATAACAGCAGGTATTCTTTAAAGTACCTTACACTTGTACAATGTGTTATATGATATGTGACCCTGGACCACAAAGCCAGTCTTAAGTCGCTGGGGTATATTTGTAGCAATAGCCAAAAATACATTGTATGGGTCAAAATTATTGATTTTTCTTTTATACCAAAAATCATTAGGATATTAAAGATCATGTTCCAAGAAGATATTTTGTAAATTTACTACTGTAAATATATTAAAACTTAATTTTTGATTAGTAATATGCATTGCTAAAAACTTCATTTGAACAAATTTAAAGGGTATTTTCTCAATATTTTGATTTTTTTTTTTTAAATCAGATTCCAGATTTACAAATAGTTGTATTTCGGCCAAATATTGTCCTATCCTAACAAACCATACATCAATGCTTATTTATTCAACTTTCAGCTGAGGTGACTCTCATTTCGAAAAGTTACCCCTATACGGGTTTTTGTGTCCACAGTCACATATTTGAAAATGGGTAGCACACCATAGCAAATAATACTTATCTTAATCTTACATTGCCACAAAGCTATTTCCTTCAGTCGGTCCCTCATCGACGTCACGTCATAACCGATGAATTGGGATCTCGCTTAGAGAGACCAATCTACTTTGAGTGTAAACTGAACGAGCCAATGCACATTGGCATGTGTTTATTGCATCCAGCTGCCGCTGATCACTGCGTGAGTATAAGTTGGCAGCAGATGCAGCGCATATTCAGGCTTTTTGCTTTGGAGCCGAGTGATCACATCGTTTTTGCTCCTGACTACTCTACTGAGAGAAAGACTGAACGAGTTCAGCGCGCTCTTGGAGAGCTTTTCGTGTTGGCGGTACGGTGCTTCAGCTGTGGTGGTTTCCCGTGTCGAGTGGGTGCACACATTAGGCTGCACTGCCCCCTGTTTGTATTGCAAGCGGCCATCTCCCCTGTGCGCCTCAACACTAAAAGAGCATTTCCTAAAAGAGCAAACCGCTATGTCTTTGTAAGTGATGTGGGTGCTTGCTATAGAAAGTATCACCCGCCGCCGGCGTATCTTCCTGGGGGGGTGGATGCGGTCGTTACCTGCGCTCTGGTTGATGGTCACGATCGATGGCCTCACGTTGCCTGGGCATTTAGCCCGTTGAGGTGCGTTTGTGGATGAGTCTGTTCTCATTGCGGAAGGATATTTTTTTTGATCAAAAAAAAAAAAACAAACATCTCGGCGGAGTCAGCTCCGTTTCCTCAATGGCGACAGCCGGTGCCACTGGCCTCGTCATCTTTTCTTGTTCTCTCTCCCTTTCCTGCCCTCATCTAGTTTCCAGTCATGGCGGCAGTCAGCGGGCGTTAAAACTTCTAGCAGTAGCGCAGGCGGTTTGAGGGTTACAGTGATTGCAAACCCCACAGGGAACCAACCCTCCGGGGACCATCGCTCCTCTTGCACTCCACAACCAATTGAGCTGCCAAAGGAATGTGTTGGGCCCTCTACAAGGAGCATACCAGCAATATCCGTTGGCGCTCCTCCCGATGACCGGATGTCAATCGTTGCATCGGAGGGTGAGCCGGAGCTTTCCTGTAAGAAAAGGAATATTTCGGGGAGAGCACAGGGACTGCGCGCTGTCCTCCGGGACTGTAGCAATGCCTGAATCGGATCCGGAAATAACGCCTATGCTTTCCCGGGCCGCCGTGAGGGTATGGCTCGAGTGGAGACCTCCATCGTGCACCGAGCCCTCAAGGTTGGACAACTGGTTCGCCCCGGTGCCATTCTTCCCGGAGGTGCATGAGGGGCTTACCAGGTCGTGAAAGGCACCTTTTTCTGCCGGAAACCGACCTGCTAACTCCTCCTCCCTCACCACTCTTGACGGTGGTGCAGCTAGGGGGTATACGGGGGTCCCCCCGCGGTTGCGATGCAGTTGTGTCCTGATACTCCCTCCACCCAGCAGGGCAAACCGTGCCTCCCCTCCCAGGTCTGCAGGTACTCGTCTGGTCTGTCCGGTGATGCTTATATGGCCTGTGGAGAAGCTGCCTCCGCCTTACACGCTACGCCGTTACTGCAGGTTCTTCAGGCTAAAGCACTGAGGGACCTGCACGAGGGTGGTCATGATCCGGAAGTTCTAAAAGAGCTCTGAACCGCTACTGATCTCGTGCTCTGAGCGACGAAGGTCACCGCAAGTTCTCTGTGTCGTGCGATGTCCACACTTGTGGTCCGGGAGCATCACCTCTGATTGTGTCTGGTCGACATGAGGGACACCAACAAAGTTCGGTTCCTCAAGTTCCCTGTGTCCCAGACCGGTCTTTTCGGCGACGCAGTCGAGAACATGGCCCAGCATTTCTCGGCTGCACAGGAGCAGACTGAGGCGGTCTGACGCTGCTGCCTCTACCCGTCCGCGACTCTCCATGCCCTCTTGGGACCCAGAGACAGAGAAAACCACTCTCCTGTTGAAATTTTTGGAAACCAGATTCGCCACCCGGCTCCAATCCTCCGGGGAAGGGAGAGGTGCATCCCTCTCTCTCTGGGTCACCCGTCCCGGGGCCTCTTGCTCTTCTGCTCATCGCCAGGTTGACGGTGGCCTGGACGGGTGGGGCGGCCTGCCTACGCCCAGCTCCAAGGCGCCGCTTGTTTGAGGCTGCTGCGGATGCGGCACGGGAGCGGGAGTGGATGCAGTGGACCGCCCTCGGCGACGAGCAGGCTGGGGCACTATGGCCGGCGGACGACCACACTCAATCCTCGACCAACACTCCTCATCTCGCCGCAGGCAGCAGCGGCGGCTCGAGAACTGTTTTAGTGTCAAAAGTGCCCTACCTGACCACCCTCTGCCAAACCGTGGAACCAATCCGAAAGCTCCGGGATTCCCTCAGCAGCCATCCAGGAAGCCTGTGTCAGCAACGAGAAAACTCAGCTTTTCAGATTTCAAAACAAAACGCAAGTACACACAAAATCTTACAGCTGCTGAAATCGGTGCTGTACTGATGATTGATTTAAGCAGTAAACTTAAGACAAACCTCTGCTTTGTGAATTCTCTCAGGTGAATTTAAAACCACTTGTGGAAACGAGTTAGAACTTTGAAAACATCATGCAACTCCGTTAACTCATCTCATTCTAATAATCTGTATGTATGTGTGTGTATGTATGTGGGTTTTAGCTTAGTTTTAATGTAATCTAGAATAGCCAATAAAATTCATGTTTCATTTATAAAGAATCATTGTCTGGTGTCATATAATTTTAAGGTTAAAACCTTTGCCAAAGATAACGTTACCTAGCTCGTAGCTTACTTATAAGAGAACGTATTACCCGTGGCCAGGGAAATACAAAGATTCAAGTTGTTAAAATATACAGAGATCACCGGCTCGCTGGACGACCGTTGATTTAAAGTGTAAACTATTAGATTTGAATTCAGTTTTAATCAGGTGGACCTCGAATTTTCAGATCCGAGTCCTTTCAAAACCTGAATGAATTATTAATAATTAATTCCCTAA